>BLQM01000444.1:6598-39023 GCA_012489335.1 Triparma laevis f. inornata | reverse complement strand
GGGGGAGGGTGGGGGGAAGGGGGAGGACGAGGTGGGAGCACAGGTGAGAAATGAGGGTTCGAGGCATTAATTCCGTTCGTCACTCTAACTCGTACGCTCATCGCAGCCGCAGGGGAAGAAGCCGCCAGCGGAGAAGGACCAGAGGAAGTCTCGTCGGAGCTTGGAGGGCGTAGGCAAGGGCTGGAACAGGTGAAAACCTGCGAAGAGCGAAGCGAAGAGCTCATAATGCGCCATTTGCCGTTATAGATCAACTGTGCAAGTAGCGTCAGACCCAACGTCGATGTCGCTTTCGTCGTTTGTTGTTTCTAACCTGTTATCACTAATCTTCATGCGATTTGCTTCGCTCGTCGCAGCTTCGTGTCCAACGCTAGCAAGGCCTTTGAAAGAAGGAGCAGCAAGGAGGGCTCCGAGTTCGGCGGGGGAGGCGGAAAAAGCAACTCCAACAGCCCCAAGAACAGCGGAGGGAGCGGAGGCATGTTCGGCGGTCGAATGTTCGGAGGAGGAGATAAGAGCGTAGGAGAAAAAAGCGGAGAAGGGGGGCAAAAGATCTCCAACGATTCCAGCAGGTCGAGCGAGCTCGACTTGATCCGATCCGAGCTCGAGGGAAACCTCGCGGAAGGCGCTCAACACCCGAGCGACAAGGCCGCGCCAATGTGGGTCAGGAAGCTGAGCGTTCAGATGGAGAAGGCAGGGACTGGGTTCTTGATGGCGTCGCAGAAGCTGGGAGAAAAGAGCAGGGAGGTCGGGAACGAGTTGGTGGAGAAGACCAAGGCCGTAGCGAAGGCTCGGAGCAGCCCGAGAACGAGCTTAAGTGGGCTCATGGGGAGGAAGAATGCGGCGGGGTACTACATCGGGAAGATCGTCGATATAGGAGACTGGATCGGTTCTGTGGCAGGTGCGAAGCTGCGAGGAGCGAAGCGACGAACTTGGAATGTGGTATTTGTGGTCCTAAATGAGTCTCCATGAGGAGGTTCCATGAGGAACTATTCTAACGTGTTCACAACAATCTTCGTCAACTCGTTAATGCTCGTCGCTACCCTCGTCGCAGGCAACGGAGGTTCAGCCTGCACGTTCAGCGCCATGAAGTGCCCGACCGACGACTCAATGTGGACGGAGGAGGCCATGACACCCTGCCAGCTTTTGATCGGCGACGGTTTCTTTTTGGCGTTGGAGTTGAACAGCGGGACGCCAGGTGCTGGGCCGATTATCGCGTGTTACGGGTTGCTGAGCTTGAACAAAATAACCACGAAGCAGAACTTGCACGGGTTGACCGTTTTCTGGTTTAAATTAGGGGACGGAGAGGTGGGGGAGGGGGGAGAGACGGAGATTCAGCTGCCTTTTGTCGTTGAGGGGCACAGGGATTGCATTGAGAAGGTCAAGGAAGGTTTCAAGGTTGAGAAGAAGAAGGAGAAGGAGAGGTTGAAGGAGCTGGAGAGGGTGAGGTTGAGGAGGGAGAGTGGGGAGGAGGAGCTAGATTTTTGCGAGAGGTTTTCGGGGGAGGAGGGGGGCGGTGGGGAGGATGGAGGAGGACGAGGAGGTGAAGAAGAATAGAATTTAGATTTAGGTTTTGGTAATAGTGAAAATTATAGGGCTTTTTCGCACAGATTTTCTTGTGCGTCGACCAGCGCGCTGTCTGATGCTTCTTGGAACAATACTTGACCTCCTCACAGTCGGAACAGAGGAAGCGGGTGCGTTCGGGGCAGTCGGGGTAGCCACAGGGGGTTCGAGCTTTAGGCTGCGGGACCGGTGGGGAGTCTTCTTTTCCTATTATAGCTTCGATGGTTCAAATCCGACTAGCCTCGTTAAATCAAATCCGAGGGATACTAATATGTTATAAAACGTATGTGAACGACATAGAAAGGCAATGACCATTAAAATATGGTGTAGCGCCTTTTCGTTTTCGTTCGTCATACTATCCAGCATGAATCCTAAGCCGTACGAAACCACAATATAATCAACAAAAAGTTCACCAGTAATCTGTCACCCAATAAGCAAAAACGGAGGTCGAGGCGGAGTCTTTCTTTTTCTGAATCTTTTTCGAAGTTTGCGGGAGAATGGGTGAAAATATTGTATTGCTGAGATGAGCATAACACCGCAAACTATGTATATTACAATTAGGGCGATATGTTCGATCACGTTGGTAATTAGATACGTCGAAGGCCAGGAGGAATGGAACCTGTACATTTTCAAAATCAACCAAGATATTAAGAGCGGCCAAGAAACCTTTAAAAAAGATTCAAAAAAGTTTTCACGGCGAGCAGGAGACCGTTTACCACAGAGTTTATAGTAGGGGGCTGGAGGTCGTCGGGACCTTCTTTGGGGATTGACTAGATTTCATTTTTGGAGTCGTTTAGTGTGTGTTGAGGGGGTTGAGGGGGGATTTCAGGAGTATGAGTGTACGTAGAAAGAGTAAAAGACTTTGGAGTTGCGTGTGGGACAGTAAAATCAACGAGTTGAAATTGAGGGAAGAAAATCTGAGAAAGTTTAGCAGTCAATTTCTCGAATCCTACGTATCGCGATGTCCAAGTCTGTAGCCTTCTAGTCTACAGAGGGTCATGAAGGCCGAGAAACGGGTGGAAAGAGGGGAGCTAGAGACGAGGGGGGTGAGAATGAGGAGGGGATTATCGCGGCCTCATCGGCGACCTCATCGACTTTGACGACTATTTCCACTGCCCCTGCGACGACTGATCAGTTCATGTTTACACCTGAGTTCAGGAGACACTTCATTTAGTTCGTTCCGGGGGATACGTTGATGAGGCTGAGGTTGGCGACGCAGAGTTGGAAGGCCGTGGCGGATGCGTTCATGGACGAGGGCGTGAGGAGCGGCGCGATGATTGTTCACGGTGGGGAGGATACAAGTTGGAATTTCCCCTCTGACTCTCGAGAGAAAAGGCATAAGCTCGCAACGCGAGTAATCTTCCTTCTAAATATTAGGAAAGTCGGAGAGCACGCCTGCGCCTGCGCCATCAATCTCGTCGTTGTTGATATCCCTGAGGGCGTTGTGAGCATCGCTGAATCTCCAGTTTAGACAATGTCGATCTCCTCCACACAAACCTTAAAGAATTAGGTAAAAGTGCCTTCTATGGTTGCTCAGAACTAACATCGATTACGATCCCAAACTCGCTTCAAACGCTTGGTCACTCCGTCTACTCCGTCTTCTACGGATGCCCCAAGCTAGTCCCCTCCAACATTAATAGTTACGATAGCAACGGAGTAATCACCTACCTCCGCTCAAAACAAAACCAATTATAAACTCATGTTTTTACTTATAAATTTCTTTCTAGTTTTTAAATGGAAGCGCTCGACATGCTCTCATCGCTCTCCTCCTCTCTCTGCCTCCTCCTCACGTCCTCCGCCGTCGGAGAGAAGCTCTTGACGTCCAGTTTCAGGATGTCGCCTATTCCCGCGAGGGAGGATCCGAAGCTTCGCTCTTGCTCTCTCTTCTCCTTCTCCTCCTTCTCTCTCTGTATCTCCTGCTCCGCCTCCATCTTCTTCTTGAGCTCGAGGGCCTCTTGAGCCATCTTGATGAGCATCTTACGAGATTCGAGACGATCCTCGGAGTTGCTCATGATTTCGGACATGATTTCTGTGTTTCTCATGATGTTCTTCTCCATTCCGCCGTACAGTCCGTCGATGTTGAGCTGGTGTCGGATCACCTGATCAGCGTAGCGAGCGGCGAGCGTGTGTTAGAGTTGCTTGTACTACTAACAATATCATCGTGTCGTCCTGCATCTCACCTTCGCGCCGTCGATCCGAGCCAACCTCATCCTCGTGTGGTGCTTGACCTCCCCCGGCTCAATAGTAGTAGCCTCGCTGTGGCTGCCTCCGTCGTAGCTGTCTCCGTCTCCGTCGTCCTCGAACCTCGTCCTCCTCTTTCCGTGCGCCTCCTCGAACTGAGCCCGGGCCTCCTTCTTCCACTTGCTTACCATATACTGTTGAGAGAAGTGCCCGTGCTCTCCTCCGAACATGTTGTAGGCGGTGTCGTCGAAGCTGCTCATTCCGCTAGAGCGACGGCGGCTAGTCGCCGTGGAGCTCCTGCGCATCGGGGGACCGGTTATCTTCCCGTCAGGAAGCGACGGGCGAAGGGTGCCAGTCGCCTCCGCCGCGAAGGAGAGGCTAGCCTGGCGCTGCGACGAGCGGCGAGCGAAGCGAGCCGTGTTAGAATTGTGTAGCGACGAAATTGCTTGTTGCTCCGCCTCGTTGTTACTCCCGCAATCCTCCCATTCCCAGCTCGTCGCTGAGACTCATCGCTGCGTCTCACCTTCATCTCCACGTCCTCCTCCTCCTCATCCTGATTAACCTCCTCCCCGAAGCTCTCCGGCTCTCCTATCTCGTGCATTCTAAGTCTGTGGTTCATGAATTTCTCCCCCCTTTTCTTCTCCTCCTCCGCAGCCTCCTTCTCGATCTTCTCGAGATCCAACTTATCATTCAAAGTTGACCCGAAGTTTAACAAGGCTTTATCCAAGGCAACTCGAACGTCTTCGGGGTCGGCGCGGACTTTAGGCTTGTCGAAAAGAGCGTTGTGGGCGGCGGAGCTGCCACCGCCGACGGAAGACATTGGCGCTGTCGCGGGGGAGGAGGGAGGGAAGGGTGAAGGGAGGGGGGAGTGGAGCAAGCTCGAATATATCTGCTGTTCAAACCTGGATTGGAAGCAGGGGGGGGTTGGGGAGAGGGGGGGAGAAAGGGAGGGTGATAGGAGGGGAGAGTTGAGTGTTGTGGGCGTTGGTTGAGTGAGTGGCGGGGTTTTGAGAAGCTTGGGATAGAGTAAGGTTTTTTGTGTTTTGTCAGCCCAAACCAGAATTGCCAGAACTCCATTCACACGACACAGAAGCCTTAAACAAAAGCTTCGTCTGAAACTATTTGAGGGATATCGTCCATACCACCCTGGTGTCGTTCTTTCCCCGCCATTTCTCATGATTTCTTACACAAACCCCCCGCCGGGCTCCGGAGCTGTCCAGATGACTCAAATGCCCACAGTCCTCGCTCCTCAACGTAGCGAGTCCATGCAAATAGCCGTGCCCGAGCCTCAAACATGGATGGGCATACCAATACAGAACGAACGAAAAGCAAGGTAAGTTCTCACGTTGCGCGCAGCGTGTGGGAGTTCATCCTGTGCTCGTAAGAGTCACCCGACTCGAAGGCTCCGCTGCAGGTTGGGTTCTCATTCTCACCTTTTTCGTCCTGCAGGCTCGTTAAAATCGTAATGGTCTTAGCCGCAATAGGCGCCATCGGCGAACTGGCCCAATTCTTGATCGCTTTGAATAATGACGATCAGGTGTCATCGTCAGTCCAGGTGAGAAGCCGTCCCGGAGCTCAGCGACGAGCTGCGAATACGTATTATTTACGGGAGACAATTCGTCGGAGCGCAGTAGCTTCAGTCTTGATACCGACGCCACTATCACCGCTACGTAATTATGACGTAAGTTAACGCCTATCCTAATGCGACTCGCTACGCTCGTCCGCAGCTGATCCTGAACCTTTTCATCGCTCTTTCAATCCCCTACTGCGGTTGGCGTGGTGCGAAGGACAACGATCAATCAATGCTCTGTTGGTTTTGTGGTTGTAACTTCGCCGAGGCTTGCTATACTGTTATGATTGTTATTTATATTCATCAGCATATTAACTACTGGAGTGATGTTTGTGGGATGTGTGAGGAACGGGTTGATTTCGACTTTGACAATCAAGCTGACATGGACGATAAGCTTATGTATTTGAATGTTCACGAGTGTCTCGCAGACGAGAGTAGGTAAGGGGGGGGTGGATTGGGGGGGCGGCGAGCGAAGCGAGCCGGAGGGGAAGTGTGAGGGCGAAGCCCGAGCGGAGCGAAGCGAGCCGATTAACGCATTCCCAGCGAGGAGCGAAGCGACGAGCTGTACGAAATCAAGTGCAAACGCGAGGAGCGCTCGGAGCGAAGCGACGAGTTGAACGAAATCAAACAAATCCTCGTCGCTTCGCTCCTCGCTGCGGAGCGAAGCAACGAGTTAGTTTAGGACGTTCTTATCTCATTCTCACAATGCACTTCACTTCACCGCAGAAACTCGAACGTCAGCCCTGAATACTGCACGCAGGACAATTTCAATAGGTTGGACGCGCTCCTAACAGAGGTCGAAGCCGTCCAAATTCCCCTAGCTTTCATGAACTTGATCATGTTCTACTACGGAAATAAACTGTACAGGATTCACGACAGCACTCACCCAGACCAGCAACGACCAATAACGATTAATAATAGGAATAGACCGGACATGCCGGAGCTAATAGTGGCGCGAGGTGAGAACCTGCGAGGAGCGAAGCGACGAGCTGAAGATGCGCCGTTTTGCCGTTATAGACGAACTGTGCAAGTGGCGCCAGTTCCAACGTCGACGCCGCTTTCGTAGCTTCTCTTTTCTAACTCATTTTTCACCAATCTTCATGCGACTCGCTTCGCTCGTCACAGTTTCGTTCAGCGAGAATCACCCGCAGCTTGCGAATGGGGGTGAGGGGGGGATGGGGGGAGGGTTGGTGTCACCTGAAAAGGACCCATATGCAACTTACGCCGCCATGCCATTCGCTGGAGAGGCAAAGAGCACGACTGGGCTGGGGAGCGTTGACTTCGACAACGCAAGGAGAGGGAACGACGCCATTTTCACGACGGCAGCCGTCCAGCCCACGTATGCCTCAATACAAAGCCCTAATCGATAATTAAGTGAATTGAGCATTTTTATTAGAACAACAAAGTAATAATACAGTTATTAGCACATTAAGGACACGGGTGATTGACCTTGGGCATCCCTAACCCTCCCTGTCTGAAAGCGGAGCACCACGGAGTGTCGCCCTGCTGGTACTTTTGGGGAGGGAGGGAATAGCGAACGGGGCAAATCAGGGTGCCTGGTGGGCAGGAGGTGGAGGAGACTGACGGCGAGCGCAAGCGCAGCGAGCGTGTTAGTGGTGGAGATAGTGAAACTCGTCGCTTCGCTCCTCATGGAGCCTCATCACAAACGAAACTAACGCACACCCAGCTGGTCGCTTCGCTCCTCGCAGTGCCTCACCTGAGAACTCGCTTCGAATCGTGACTTGGTATTTCTCGAAAAGCAGTTTTTTCGTGTTGACGATCCCGAAGAGTCCGAGCTTCGGGTGGGTAGGAGTGCAGGAGAAGTCGGTGTTATTTATTTCATCTCCCTCATCTCCCTCGTCTCCCTCGTCTCCCTCGTCTCCCTCGAAGAACATGGAGGGTTTGAAGAGCACGCCAAGTTCGTAGCTCGTCATGGATATCTTTGCTCCTTTACTTTGTATACGCCCCCACGCCGGCTTCGAAAATTTGTGGCTGGTGATCAGAAAATACGCAAGCTGGCCGTCCGGCGTAAACCTCGTGAACGATTTGATGTGCGGGGCAGCGAGAGTCCTGTTCGAGTCGCCCCTGATCTCCACAAATGCAGATGCTTCGCGATCGATTCTTTGATCGTGAAAGAGTTCTTTTCGTCCTCGTTCTCCGTCATGACGTTACTTTGCTGAGCGGGAATCGCCCCGCCTGAACGGATTCCGGCGTACGAGACCTGGAGATTTTGAAGGCTCGGCCAAACTATCAGAGCATTTTCTGAGACGATTGACGGGGATGTGGAGGTGGGATCGGACGTCGTGCTGAAGGCCTCGGTGAGCTCGGCAATGTGCTTCTCTGGCGTGCCTCCGAACGACGAGAGCTGACAAAGCACCTTGGAGTTGTCCAGATGCAGGACGTCTGAGCGGCGAGCCGAGCGAAGCCAGAGCGAGGAGCGAAACGACGAGTTAGTTTAGAATGTTCTTAATGCTCGTCGCTTCGCTCCTCGCAGTTCGTCACCTTGCAGGTGATGCCTCACGCAGGGATGCCCCCACCTGTGCTCCGGCGTCTTAAACGCGTGTCCGTTGTCCGTGACGGATGCGATGATTATGGCGTTCGCTCGAGAGTAATCAAACTTTCGCATCATCTCGAGGTACTTGGGTTGGTCTGGCTTGGAGAAGATCGGGGCGATCGGTCCGCCGACTTTTCTCAGGTAACGTACTAAGACTTCTTCAAACTCCGAAGGGGGTGGGGTGGCGGGGAACAAGGGTCTTTCAGAGAGAAATCCTGTACGTAAACTCCATTCGTTAGGTAGGGTTCGTTGATCCAATTACAGGTAAATATGGTCACTCTGATACCCGTAGGATAAAACAGGAGCGCGAAGTTCGAGTGCATGGAGCCGTACTTGTCCATCTTCGGCTTGTAGAGCGTCATATTTCCGTTCGTGGCGTTAGTGGCGTATCCCTCTTCGCCGGACATGTCGCCGTAGACGCGTATGGAGGGGACGATTTTTAAGCGAGGGGCGGCGTTGAGAAGGTGCTCGGGGGAGATTAGGAAGTTGGAGACGATTGCGTGGGTGAAAGAACCGGAGAAGATGTCCTTGAGGCTGCGGCGAGCCGAGGAGCGAACAAGGAGCGAAGCGACGAGTTAGTTCAGATTTTTTATAATATTCATATTCATTCGTTAATTCGCTCCTCGCACTCACCTGAGGGCAAATTTGTTCAAGTCGGCGGGGTGCTAGGAGCAGTGCATCATGTGGAAGAGGAATGGAGCGGGAGGGTGGGTTTGGAAGGAGGGGTGGGAGGAGGGGGGGGTTGGGGTTTCGAGCGTGATTTTTTGGCGTTTGGCGGAGCCGGAGCGGTAGTCAATTAGTTGCTGTTGGAAGCTGCTGGCTTTTTCTGTTTTGGTTTCTGTTTTGGTTTTTTTCGTGTTGGTGGAAGAAGGAGGAGAAGGGAAGGAAGAAGGGGAGGGAGAGGAGGGGGGTTTCTTCACATCGGCTTCATCGTCGCTGTCGTTGCACAAGTCAATGACAGAAGACGGATTTTTGCTGCTGGTCTGATTTTTGAAGGAAGTGTCGCAGCATTCGCAGCTGGAAACAGCGTCGGGGTTGATGAACGTTCAGCTTGGGCATGCTTGGGGCATGATAGATGGAGAGTTCGCCGTCGAAGCGTTTTTAATAGATGGGCGAAAAAGCTTTAATTTAGATTCCCCCTGGACTTGGGAGAGTGACTGGAGCAATATATAGTATATTTGTTTCTGGAACAATGTTTGCGCCGAATGAAAGACTATAGACTTCTCTGTAATGACCAAAATGCTTCCCAGCCTCCCTCAATTTTCGAGATCTTTTTCGTAAGCTGCCTCTCCCAATTATCGATATTTCGCCCCAAGCTCCTCTCCCAGTTATCATCAATATCGCAGTTACGGATTACTAGTCTCCCCTCTCTCCCAAGGCCCCGTATCTTTCTAGGAAATCCAAAACAAAAATCTCCACCCGACGAGCAGAAATGTCGACGGCAACTCTCCCCAACCCGCCCTCCCCCGTCCCGCAGGTGGCCCAACAGATGGGGTCGCCTACGGATCGAACAACTAAACTCCCTGATTCCACTACTCCACCTCTCGTTGGATCCCCAATTCCCACTCCTTGCCATCGCCCAATTCCCACTCCTCCTCCTCACACTCCCCCAACCACCAATGACCTGGCCGTGCCCAACCCCCAACCCGACGACACCGATACCAACGACAAAAACAACAAGAACAACAACGACAACGACAACGACCAACCCCCGACCCCTTCCGACCGCACCAAGTTCATCTCGGACGGAGTGACGCTGAAGGGCCTCATCTTCAATTTGATTGGGCGCGGCGGCAGTCCGCAGAGAGCCACCCCCACTCCCTCCACCCCCTCCTCCCCCTCTGCTCAAGCGGATCAAGATCAGCAGCAGCAGAAACGCCGCCTCGAAGAGGAGCAGCAGCAGCAGAAGCGCCTCCTCCTTGAGAGGCAGCTGCGCGACGCCCACAACTCTCTCTCCCAGATGACTACGAAAACGTCTCACCTTCAAGCGTCGCTCTCGAAGGCTATAAGTCGCGCTGAAACTTCAGAGGCGCTCGCTTCCGAGCTTCAGAAGTCATCTTCCAGGCTTCAGGCCGACAGCATCGAGCAGAAGGAGGCGATGAAAACCCTCGATTTCAAGCAGGAGAGGTGAGAACTGGGAGAACGACAAGAAAGACAATTTCCGATAACAATTCTAGCGATGAGCGAAGCGACGAGGATTTGTACTTGATTTCGATCAACTTGTAGCGAAGCTACGAGCGCTCCTCGCATTTGTACTTGATTTCGTTCAGCTTGTCGCTTCGCTCCTCGCTGGGAATGCGTTAATCGACTCGCTTCGCTCTCCGCTCGTCACGATACTAGAAGCGTTTATACTAACTCGTCGCTTCGCTCTTCTTCGAAACTCGTCCACTTGTAGCCTTCGCAAAATCCTCGTCGACGCCAAAACCAAACACGACGGCTCCGTGATGCACTTGGAATCCGTCAAGGCTAGGAACCTTTCCCTTTCCGCCGAGTCCCTCAAGCTCTCTACCAAGAACCGCAAGCTCGACCTGGACCATTCTTTCGAAAAGGAGAAGAACGAGACGCTCACCACCAACAACCAGAGGCTCCAGAAAACCTGCAAAGAGCTCCGCGGCGATTTGGCCAAGGCGGAGTGCGACGTCAAGAAGGCGGGAGTTTCGATCGCGTCTCAAGAGAAGAAAATCCGCCAGATGACCGCGTCACTCTCTTCGTCTTCGAGCTTGGTGAAGAGTTTACGCGGAGCCGTCTCCGCGAAGGTGCGTTAATTTCGTTATCACCGCTACACAATTCTAACTCGTGAACGTCAATCTTCATGCGACGAGCGTGAGCTGGGAATGCGTAAATTCCGTTATCACCGCTACGCAATTCTAACTCATGAACGTCAATCTTCATGCGACTCGCTTTGCTCGTCGCAGGAGACGGAGGAGGCGGAGGAGAAGGTGAGCGAAAAAAACGCCGCAAAGAGAGAGATGTGCTCGATGATGATATATTTAAAAGCCATCCAGGAGTCTGACTACGGCGACTCTCACGTGCAAACGAAAGAGGAGCGTCATGAGGAGACTCCAGAACTTTCCATAGCGGCAGCAATAATGCGACTGAGAGCACACAACCCAACTCAACCCCTTAACCCCCTAATCCCACATTGTTTGTGGCGTCGACTAACCCCCCCTACACACCAACAGGACGCCATTTTCGTTCTGAGCACTAGGAATGCCGAGCTGGCTCACAAACTCGAGAAAATAAACGGAGACGAGCACAAGGAGATCAGGAGGCTGAACGAGGTCGTCGCCTCCTTGGAAGTCGAGAAGAGGAAATTGGAGCTCGCCGGAAACTCCAACGAGGCTTTCGAATTTTCGGCGGAAGAGGAGAAGGGATTCAAGAGGGCCTTTGACGTTCTGGAGTCCGGCGAAATCGAAAAGGACGTCGGTGCGGAAAAGGTCCACGACAATGATACTTCCAAAGGCGGCGATAATAATACCAACGTCTCCGCCACCACCGCCTCCCCCGCTCCTCCCCCAACCCCCCCTCCAAAAAGCTCAAGGCCTCCGCCTGCGGCCTCTGCAACAAACCCAAGAACGGCCTCATGATCTCCTGCAAACCCGACAAAAACAAGAAGTGCCCCCACCACATCCAGGCCCACATTGCGTGCACCGCCAAGAGCAGCAAGACGAGGTTTATTTGTAAGGACTGCGAGCAGGAATGTGGAGAGAAGTAGATTAGAAGATAGATGATATGATGAGGGTGTTTGATGTCATTTAGGAATGTGTTATTTGCGTGATGTTATTATTCAAAAAAGAAACCTACGAAAACTATATTTTGATTGTGAACAGATGATTTTTTATTACTCGTACAATAATAAACCCCTCCCCAAAACCCCAAACAACAAACACCTCAACCCTCAGTTGGCAATTCATGCTCAACGCTAACTATGTGTAAATCGTTGGTCGCCTGCTTTCCGTTCCATCCTCCGAACATGAACAAGTGGTTCTGAACATTGACCACGGTCTGGCCGTACTTGTGGACCAGGGGGTTGGGGTTGAGCTGCTGGGGGACGCTCCAGCTCATATTATCACTGTCCAGCACGGCGATTGTGTTGGCTCCAGGCTTCTTGTTGCCCTCTTCCCTACTCTGCATGCCCCCGTAGCCCCAGCCTCCCATGACCACGTAGTCGTTCCCGATGGGCGTCATGCTGCACGAGTATCTGGCGCTGGGGTAGTCGCCCGTGTTCCGAGGTCGCTCCCAGACCATGGTCTCGGTGTTGAGAGACCGGAGGTCGTTGTAGTACTCGGGGATGCCGTCGGCCGTGATGGAGGCGCCGCCGAACGCCATGATGTAACCGTTGCTGGTGAGGTTCAGGCTGTGTCCGTAGACGGGTGGAGGGACAAGGCCAGCGGTCCTTGGCTGTGGATTATGATGGGGGGGTGGGGAGATGGAGTGTTGTGTTAGCTAAAAAAACAAATATGGGTTCAACAATTCTCTCTCTCTCAACAACTCTCTCGCTCGCTCTCTCTCAATCTCTTACCTGAACCCAGGTGAACGTCTCCGTGTCAAACACCCACATATCGTTGTAGCACTTGCTCTGCCCGTTCCAGCCCCCATGGATGACCAACTTCCTGCCCACCACAAGACTAGCATGGTAAAACCTCGGGCTGGGTCCGGAACTCGTCGCATTGACGGGGACCCAAGTCCACTCCACGAGGTCCAAGAAGTGCATGTCCCTGAAGAGCTGCCCGTTCGCACCTCTACCGCCGAAGACGAACATTCTATTGCCCACGATCTGACAGGTGGCGCCGTATCTCTTCTCAGGGGCCTGCGACGACGAGCGTAGCAAGTCGCATGAAAATTGGCGATTACGAGTTAGAAATGAGTAGCGATGAAAGCGGTGTCGACGTTGTGACTGAAGATACTTGCAAAATTCATCTATAACGGCAAAGCGGTGCATTATCAGCTCGTCGCTTCGCTCATCGCTCGCACCTGCCCATGAGGAAACACCTTCTGCCAGGTCAAGCTCTGAATGTCCAAACACCACACGTCATTCAAATACTCGAACTCCCCCTTCCCCAAATAAGCGTGACCTCCGAAGACGACGATCTGCATGTCGGCGAGGACGCAGCCGTGGCCGCCGCGGACGGGAGGGAGGTCGCCGAGCACTGCGGGACGGGTGTATTTTAGGGAAGGGATTAGGGGTTGGAACAGTGCTAGGGTTGCGTTGGTAGGAAGGAAATGGGCTCTGTGTTATTGTCTGTTAAAGCAAAGCTGTTTGTCCAAATTCCTTGGACTATCAAACATAATCATAAATTAAAAGCATCAAACCCAGCCACACACTGAGACAGATACGAAACGAAATACCCAGCCCCTGCCTACCTACGACTACCTTCCCTCCCCGCATCCCTCACCCTCTTTCCGCCCCCGTTCCAACTGTTAACTAACTCCCCCTTTCCCAAAATGCCTCGAGCAATTCCCCTCTCCCCAATGCCCCCTTTAGCCCTCTCAAACACCGTAATAACCTCAACCTCCAAATTCCTCCTCCCAGCAATAACCCTGTTCCTAATATCCTCCTCCCTGCTGTCTTTTACGATGGTTGAAGCTGAGCCGTTGATTAAGAATACACACACGGTGTATGGGGGAGGTTGCCCTGCTGGGTGTTCAGGACATGGACAGTGCGTGGGACAGAAACAGGACGGGAACGTTAATAAAATTGGACATGAGTGCAAGGTGAGTTATTACGTTGTAGCTGAGACGAATACGGTAATAATTTTAATTTGTACCCTAAATGAGCTTCAAAACTAATCAAACGAACACCACCGCAGTGCCATGACGGATTCACTGGCACGACTTGCTCTCTTCGAATCTGCCCCTCCGGCCGTGCTTGGGCCGATCCTGCTTCCGCCTCTCAAACCGCACACGCCTCCGGCGTGGAGTGCTCCGGTTTCGGCTTCTGCGACCGTGCTACCGGAAAGTGCACTTGCAGAGACGGCTTCGAGGGGAACGCGTGTCAAAGGTTAAAGTGCCCTATGGGGGATAACAATTTTTTGATAAGCGAGAAGTGCTCGGGGCATGGAACGTGCATGACCATGAAACAGGCTGCTAAGGAGATCAGTTATGATATGGGTTTGTTCACTAGCGTTGCGTACACGAACTGGGATGCTGACATGATTCAGGTGAGCTTGTTGTTAGTTGAAGAAAATAAACAAAAACTAATCCCACCTCCCTTCCTCCCAGGGCTGCGTCTGTCACTCCGGCTGGACAGGGCACGACTGCTCGGCGCGCGCGTGCCCCTGGGGCCCTGACCCTAGAATTACGAGCGCCAAGGATGAGATCCAGGTCGTCGATTGCAAATGCGAGGACGTCTGCACCGGTTGGATCCACTTGGCGTACAAGGGGGAGAACACCCGGAGCATTCCGTTCGACAGCAGTGCGGCGTTCGTTGAGCACGAGCTGAACAGGCTGAGAAGCGTCGAGGACGTCAGGGTCACCATCCCGAAAAATAAAGCCTGCACGCATGACGGTGAGGCACTGCGAGGAGCGAAGCGACGAGCTGAGATTACGATAATTTAAGGGATTAACAATGCGAAGCATGTAGCTTTAGTCTAAATGCTCAAGCCACTTTCACCCCCACCCATTTCTAACACGGCTCGCTTCGCTCGCCGCAGGATCGGCCATCAAAATCGAGTTCCTCAGGGACGTATCTCGCCAGCGAGATTACCAGAACATAACCGTCAACGTGACGTACCTCTCCTCGGCCGGCGCGACGCCGACGGCCTCGGTACACACCCAAGGAGTCGTAAGGTGCGAAAGTCACGAGGAGCGAAGCGACGATGAGAGAACGTAATATCGATGTTCGAAATGAGGCTCCATGAGGAGCGAAGCGACGAGTTTTGCTATTCTACACCACTAGCACGCGAGCGGTAGCGAGGAGCGAAGCGACGAGTTTTCCGCTGCCTCGCTGCTCGCTCGAGCATCTATTCCGAGAGAAATGAGAACTACTTCGTCGCTTCGCTCCGCTCCTCGTTTTCGCTATCTACACCATTAACACGCTCGTTGCGCTCGTCGCAGCATCTACGATGCTACTATGAAAAGCCAAAAAAGCACAAAGATTCCAATGGAGTGCAGCGGCAGAGGGACCTGCAATGTAGGAGGCTCGAACAACGGGGAGTGCTCCTGCTACCCAGGGTACGGGCCGGCGAGCGACGGGAGAGGGGACGCTCCCACGAGGAGGAACAACTACCTGGACTGTGGCAGCGTTAGGACCGACTTCAACTGGACGGGGATCACCTGCCCCAAGGTTGCCCCGCAGTATGGAGGTGAGAAGAAAGATTGGAGATCAAACTAGTGTGTATATATACTAAACCTACTACTACTACGGACTCCTAACACTAAAAACTCGATCCACTTTTCGCTCCACTCTTAACCCTACAGGCTCTGCCGACATCTGCGGCAACCCGACGGCGCACACGGCTTGCAACCCCAACACGCTCGCGTGCACATGCGACACCGGTTACGAGGGCGGAGCGTGTGAGTGGCTCTCGTGCTCTAGGGGTAAGGCGTGGTTCGATATCGCCAAGAGCGCCAGTCTCGCCCACCAGCTGGCCCCCTGCTCGAACGTCGGAAAGTGCTCCAGGACTTTGGGAACGTGCCAGTGCAACGCACTGTTCGAAGGAAACGTGTGCTCGACGATGATGTGCGCCAAGAACGACTCCTACGTCTGTGGAGATAAGGGCGTGTGCATGACAATGAACAAGCTGGCGACGTACAGCACGACCGACGGAGTTTACAACGATGCCACCTACACCCTTTCGGACACAACCTGGGACGCGAACAAGATGCAGGGCTGCTACTGCCGAAAGGTGAGACGCAGCGAGGAGCGAAGCGACGAGTTAGTTCATAATAATCTAAATGCTTGTCGCTTTGCTCCCCGCCGAGAATACAACAATTACGGTCGTAATTCACCCACCCTACTAGCTTTACTCCAACCCCCCAAGCCGCCTTCAACCTCACCCGATTCTAACTCGCCAACGTCAATCTTCATGCGACTCGCTTCGCTCGTCGCAGTCCATGTCCGGAAACTCCTACCAGTGGAACAAGGATCAGCTCGGAAATGACGGAATGCTCGACAGGGTCGCTTTCAACACCTACCGAGGATACTACGGCTTCACCCACACCGATTTCGCTGGGTACGACTGCTCAAAAATGGAATGCCCCAGAGGTGACGACCACCTGACGCCAGGTGTCAATGAAGTCCAGGTGAGCCACCACGAAGACGAAGCTCAGGGAGGAGCGAAGCGAAGAGCTGGGAGTTCAGTATTTGACGTTACAATGTGGCTGAGCCTCGCCTCAGCACCCCTAACGTTACATGCACAATTCTAACCCGTCAACTCCAATCTTCATGCGACTCGCTACGCTCATCGCAGCGGGTACGGTGCTCCGCCACAGCCGGCGGTTTCATGCTCACCTTCCGGGAGAACACAACGGAACTCATCAACTGGAACGACCCCGCACCCATAGTCGAAAAGAAACTCGAAAAGATATTCACAATAGGAAACGTGACAGTGACCTTCACGAATGAGACCGCCGTGGCGTACAGTGGCGGTCACGGCTCCGCAAAGGGCGTGTGCAATACTACTTACGCCGACATCGAGTTTCTCACGGAGCTAGGGGACCTGCCCTTGATGACGTTGACCAGCTCCAACCTCGTGAAGAAGATCGGCATGTCTGATCTAGCGGGCGTCCCCAAAATCAACGTGACGGAGTTCGTAAAAGGGACGAGGGAGAATATTGAGTGCTCGGGCCACGGCTACTGCAACCCGGACATTGGAATGTGCATCTGCGATGTAGGCTACGCGTCGAGCGATGGTCAGGGGGGCATCGGCCACCGAGGTGACTGCGGGTTCCACTACGAAGAGACCCAAATCTTCCTGCCAGTCGACGAACTGGAGGAGTAAAGTAAACAAAATATAAGCCAATTTATGAAAGAAAAGGACATAGGTTGTATTTTATTATGGGGTATTTCTCGCGAGCTTGACTCTCTTTGCTTGTTTTTATCATCCTTGATATTTCCAACTACGAGAGGGTTTGGAGGTAGAGGCTCGAAGTGGGCGATGGAGTTTTCATTTGGCCTAGCAGATTGTAAGTAGAACCCTCCCCCTAGCCCGACCAGAAAGGTGTCGATTAACAATAATCAGCGTTCGATTTTTTTGGCAATTTCGAAAGAGACGAACTGCCAAAAGAAGATTCCATTTTCTCGAATTAATTGATCGATTAGGGTAAACTCTTCCATATAACTGTCTACCTGGGTTGTTGCAGGTACCAGTGCTAAAGGGAACCCCCAGAATTGCGTCGTACATTGCCCTGTTAGAGATGGCCTGGCCGAAATCCACGCAGACAATGTTTGGTAGGGATTGCAGTGTACAGTGCGGTAATACGAATCGCAATTTTTGCCCGGCGAGAGAACCCTGCATATTTCTACGATCTGGTGCATTTAAAAGTGTCTTCCAGCCCATCATGAGAGTTGTAAAAGAGGACGACACGATCTACAGTTATCAACCCTCGGACCCAAACACAACTGGACTTTGCTTTTTATAATAAATCTTGGTTATCTAACCCTACTTTTCGAACTTCTCGCGTCACAGCAACTATCGATTTTTAATCGGAAAGATGTCGTCTTCCCTGAAGTACATTCCTCTCGCTCTGGCATTCTCATACATACTCCTACTACTACCACTACTAACATGGCTACTCAACTCTTGCTTTCTCGTCCTCGCTGCGGCGAATGCCGTAAACATTGTTAACGAGGCCGCACAGTGGCAGCTCTTTTTCGTCATGTTTTCAGCGTTGGCCATGAGGGTTAATTTGGACAACGAGAGCCTGCAGGACAGGAAGGCTTTTGATTTGCTGATGCTGAGCATTTGAGGCTTCGCTCCGGTAATCGCTATAGTAGCTAAAGCTTTCTCTTTCGTGTTCCAACGGAAGGATAAGGGATTAGAGGATGAACTCGAAGGTTTGGAAGGAGGAAGAGGCGGGGGAGTGATCGGAGTTGGACTTGAAGCTGGTGCTAACAAGGAGAAGGAACAGGTAGAAAAGAGAACCAGCAAGAAGAAGAATGGCGTGGCGATTGTAGGCGCTTTGGAGATGTCGTACGTCAAAAAGGGAGAGGCTATTGCTTCGCAGCTCCAGAACCCGCTTCAGCAGAAGAATCAACATGAAGAGGACGAAGAGGACGACGAGTACGATGAAGGCACCTTCGACCCGCAGTTCAAGCAGACGTACTTCACGCATAAGAAGAGTGGCAGGGCCACGTGGACTGAGCCGCAAGCGAAGAAAGTTTTGGGAACGGCGGGTGGAGGAATCGTCACGTCAAATGACAAAGGACTTCTCGCATTAAGCACCAAGACCCACACGAACGAGACGAGGCTCTAGACAAACTGACAACTGACATGAAAGAGAAAACTTTCCAAAAAAACATTAAAACTGAGATTAGGGGGGGGGGGGAGAGTGGGAGGAGTGGGAAGAGTGGGAAGAGTGGGAAGAGTGGGGGAGTGGAAAGAGAAGAATAGATTAAAAAAATCTTTAAAAGAAAAAGCCTTTCAATGTTTTGTTTATATCTAGTGGAGAAGATGGGAAGCTGTGGTGGAGTTGACGACGCTAACGGAATTTCTCAGACGAGAGCACACCTCGGGGACCTTGCTGAGGTCGTGCTCGTAAAAGAACTTGGCGGCGAGGACCTTGCCCTGCAGAAAGGAGGACTCCTGGAAGGCTGGGTTGGAAGCTGCTGCGCCAGCCTGCTCGAGCCACATCCAGCCAACCGCCACGTGGCCCACAGCATTGAGATATTCGTGAGAGCTCGCCAGGGCCTCGTCGACCTCGCCCTTGGCCATCTTAGTGACGAGGTGTAGTGTGGTGTCGGCGAGCTTTTCGGTGGCGAAAGCGAGTTGCGCGGAGAGGGTGCCGGTCGCGGGATCAGAGGAGTGACGCTCACAGGCCTCGCCCACTCTCGACAGAAAGAGCTTGAAGGCAGCACCGTCAGCCAACATGGTCTTTCGCCCGAGCAGGTCGAGCGATTGGATCCCGGCGGTTCCCTCGTGGATCATGTTCAGCCTGTTGTCGCGGTAGATCTGCTCCAGGGGGAAGTCGCGGGTGAAGCCGTAGCCGCCGAGGACCTGCGACGAGTTAGTTTAGAGTGTTCATAATGCGAGGAGCGAGAGCGATACACCCTCGTCGCTTCGCTCCTCGTTGTCGTCGTTCGCTCCTCGCGCCTTCTCACCTGAATCGCCCACTTGTTGGCCTCGAGGCACCACTCGCTAGGCCAGCTCTTCACGAGAGGGGTGAGCACCTCGAGAAGGAGCCTGTCCGACTTTGCGGTAGATTCGGAGAGTGAGGCAGCAAAGAGACAGAGCATCATGCCACCCTCCGAGTATGCCTTTTGCTGGAGGAGCATGCGCTTGACGTCGTTGTGCTCGATGATGGGGATGGGCTTTGAGGGGGAGTTGGGCTGTTTGCGGCGGCCCTGAACGCGGTCGACGGCGTAAGTGAGGGACTCCTGCGGCGAGCGGCGAGCGGCGAGCGAAGTGAGCCGTGTTAGAATAGAGTTAAAGTGGGAGGGGGGGACTGAAGCGGCGCAACCCTAACAGCCTCACCTGCAAACCACGCTTTCCGCAAACGGCTGCGCCGATCCCCACGTGGATCCTCATCTCGTTCATCATGAAAAACATGCAGTTCAGACCCTTGCCCTCCTCGCCAATGAGATACCCAGTGGCCCCGTCCGATTCGTCTCCCAGGGACCAGTAGCAGTTTGCAAGCCCTCGGCAACCCATCTTGTGGTTGACGCCGTTGATCTGGTAGTCGTTGCGAGCGCCAAGGCTGCCGTCGTCGTTCACGAGGTTCTTAGGGACGAGGAAGAGTGAGATTCCGTTTTCTGTCTTGGCGAGCAGCATGTGGATCACATTGTCATAGAGGCCGTGGTCCGCTCCGGAAGTCCACATCTTGTTGCCCTTGATCTTGTACTCTCCGGGAGTGCCGCTCGGCGTGGCCTTGGTCGTGATCTCGAGCAGGGAGGAGCCGGCCTGGGTCTCCGACAGGGCCATGGTCCCCGTCCAAGAGCCGTCGATCAACTTGACGTGGTACTTTGAAACGAGCTCAGCGGAGCCATGTTTTGCCAGGAGGTTCGCAGCGCACTGGGTCAGGGTCCAGTGCCCTAGCACGCCTGACGTGAAGGCCGAGGACGTGACCGCGTTTACCGCGCAGGACAGGGTGTAAGGCAGGTTCATGCCCTCTGGGTCCTGCATCTGAGTGAAGCCCGCGGCCACGTACTTGTCAAGCAACGGCTTAGTCTCAGGGTGCAACGTAATTGGAGAGGCAGTGGGCGAGGACTTGTCGCCGATCTTCGAGGGGTCGAACTTGGACTCGTGCACGTCGAACAGCGGATCTAGGTGCCCGTGAGCGTTGACGAAGTTCTCGGCGGCCTCGAGGATGGGCATTGTCATGGAGTCGTCGAATGGAGTGATGAGGGACGGGACTGAGTGCAGTTGCCAATTGAGGTCGTTGATGTCGCAGAAGCGCGAAGCGGGAGGCGAGTGTGCGGTAGACGACAGTGCACGGCGGGCACGGTGGGGAATCTTGTTAGCAATCCGAAGCATATTTTGAGGCGTCGAAGATAACGTCGCGTCTCCAAAAGTGCAAAAAGTTAAAAAACTCCTTTTCTCCGCCGCTAGAAGTCAGTAGGAACTCAGGACTGGATTGAATGATCTAGGTTCGGGTGTAGGATATTCGTGTGGGGGGTGATCAATTCGAAAACGCGAGAAAACTTGAAAATCAGGTTTAGTCAAATCGCTGGAGATGAAATCAGTGTTTTGGTCATTTTTAGGTTTAGTTTTGGTCCTGATTGGTCTTTTGAGACCTCTAAGTACAGAGATCTTATAGTAACATTCTTCAAAAAAGCTCAGCATCATGATTTTTGGTTTAAATTTTTGCCTTTCTGGGGTTTATTTGATATTATTGGCATATTATGCATTTCAGGTAGCCTCAAATAGACGAATATTGCCAGTACTGATCCAAATAACCTCATAAAGGCGAAAATCTAAACACTATTATCATGTTATTGCGCTTTGAAGAGGCTCTAACTCACAGATTTGGGGACTCAGGGTCCTCAATATTCCAAATATAACCGAGACTGGGCCCAAAAATATCGCGATTGACGATTTACGATTTTGATATCGGAGATTCAGCGGTAAAAAATGATCTTTTTAACGTACATTCCGAAGCGCAACGCGAATTAAAATTCAACATTAGCTCATCTAATCTTGGAGCTTCAATGCATTAACGTTTTAGCTTCGTAGAACCGTTTCTAAGATGTTACGACCTCGCATGAGAAAAGTGACGACGACGATGACGATCTTCGCGACGTCGAACGATTGCTTCACAATCGCTACTGCACTCGTTCAGCCCGCCCGCCCGCCCCGCAAACTTAAATATTAAAAGGCAGGCCTCGCTTCCTGTACAAAACTGTTCAAATTATTCACATTAAGGACCTACTCCTTCTTGTTTTTCTCCCTCGTAATTCTTCCTCTGCTGTCTTTTCCAACGACGATGCATCGTCCAGCTGCGAAAACGTCGTCTTCAACGTCTCTCAGCTTCTCTCCGCCTGCCTCCACCAAATAGAAATCGGCGCCTATGTCGTCCAGGTAATCTACGTCGACCTTCTCTGGCAGTTGCTCGATGGTGGCATCGACTCCTTTCACATGACTAAACGCGCTAGCCTTCCCGCAGGCAACCCACAGTTCGGAGCAGATGGTGGTAACGGAATTGAGAAGCTGCAGGTTCGCTACCAACTTACTGTGGTCCTTCTCGTCCACCCCAACCAGCACCACGCGCTTCTTGACCTTTCTGCTGACGCTCTCGTAAGCCATTGGCACGGCAAGGTTGAGAACGAACAGGCCCAAAATCCGCCCCCCCCCGCCGAACCCTACGAACATGACTGTGCCCATCATCTCCAGCGTCTGCTTGCACTTCCCCACGGAATCCGCCTTGACGCCGCCCGAGCTGCTGAAGCCGTTCCTCTTCAAGCTCCCGCCCATGAATACCTGCAAGGAGCGTAGCGAGGAGCAGCGAGCGTGTTAGTGGCGAAGATAGCAAAAATCGTTGTTTCGCTCCTCACAGAGACTCATTCCGACCGTGTTTGTCTCATTCCCAGCACGTTGCTTCGCTCCTCGCAGTTCCTCACCTCCCTGAACTTCTCCACCTCGCCCCCCACCGTCTTCTCCTCCTCCCCCCCTCCCTCCTCGACGACCTCCATGGGCGCCCCCCCGTTCTGCAGAAAGTACGAGCGCGTGCGCACGAACGCGCTGTAGCCCTCAATGGTGATCAGGCTGAACAAGATGGTGAACGAGATCAGCACCGCCAACCATGACGTGAAGGTCAAGGTGGAAATCGAGTAGATCCAGAGGGGCACGACGAACGCTTTGTCCAGGACCGCTTCAATGTAGGCCCCATAAGATTGGTTCAGTTGTGCGCAGGAGTTTGTTGGATTCGGAGAGCTTTTGTTCTTGTTCTTGTCTTCATTTTGTTTTGTTTTCTTCTTCTGTTCAATCCAGTATCTAAATGAGGGGCGAGGGGCGAGCGAACGAGCAGAGAGCGAAGCGAGCCTTGTTAGTTTTTAGCGATGCATAAAAACGAACGAATGATGAGCATGAATGAATGTACGAATGCGACCACATTCACATTCACATTCACACCCTCGCCGCTCCCGCTCGTCGTCATCGTCGTTGCTTCACTTCACTCCTTAAAGTCTCACCTAGCCAAAACACCATCCAAAAAGTCGCCGAAATCGACCAAGACAACAATCATAGCAACAATCAAACTAAAGAACCGCCCTCCCCCGTCCGCCCCACCAACACACCACCAGAAAAACAGCGCCGGGTACAACAGCATAGTCCTCCCATACGTAATGAAGTTAGCCGTAAAGTACTCCGGCGGCGGTGAGCTCTTGAGCCATTTCATAAGCACAGCGTTGAGCTTGTTGTAAAATTTAGTGTGAACTCCCAGGATTAGGGGGATCATTGTTTGCAAGTAAAGGTTGCAACCAGACGACAGGAGGTGGTGCACTATGGCGGTGAATGGAATGGTAGAAGACTGGAAAAGGGGGGTGATTACGTGATTGTTAGGGTTTGTGTGTGAGTCCGTGACACTTAAAACGATCAGTGTGAGTTTTTACACCGCCTCCAGCCTCATTTCTCACTCCCCCAAACAGAATCCTTACGAGATCTAACACATTGTTGACATACAGGTTCAATTATATCACTCCACCAACGCTTCAAGCCGCTACAATCGAAACGCCCCCCTCCCCCCCCCTTCGAAACGCACACTTCTCCCCTGTCCAATTCCCCCCCAAACCGCCTTCCCCTGCCACACCCCCTATCTCCTCCCCCAAGACTTTAGAACAAAATCATTCCAAATTGAAGCGCGTACGTTGCTCTGCAATGCGTGGCTTTCACACCCCTCGAACAATGTGTGTTATGCTTTTGCGGCATCCTCACCATTATCTATGTGCGCCAACAGCTGGTTTTTAAGTGTAAACCAACAGGGAAGTTCGAAATAGAGGCCGACCCATCCCATTTCGCAAGCAAAAAATCATTCCAAGGTTTCATTTAAGTTCAATAAACTCATACTCACGCGCTCCAACTTCCAACCAAAACTTTACCAGCCCCTAACCTATGAAATTCGCGAAATGTCTAGCATCTAACGTCCAGCCCGAGTGGTGAGAAGCCTCAAACCGACACCTTTCAAACCTTTTTCTTGCGGCCACTTTTGCTGAGCACAATTCGCGTACAAACCGTCCTACAAACGCTTTACTTGAACAGCCGACATTATACAGCAGATCAATGCCGTGCGATACCCCCACCCCCGCCCTTCCCCCTCTCCCCCGCTCCCCCCTTGCCCTCCCCTTCCCTCTCACTCAAAGCGGGAACAGCACATGTGTTACGATTTGTAAAACGAAATCCAAAATGAACAATCTAATCCAAAAATAAAATAAAAAAATACCCCCCCCGCAGGAGAGTCTACGCAGTTCAGTACAAGAAACTAAAGCAAGTCCTCAACCCCTCCAAGTCCAACCCTTCAACAACCTCCCAGCCCACCCCTCCCTCTCCCCCTCCGTCTCTCAATGTTGATATCGATGTTGATTTGTTCGATAAAATTATCGCTGAGAGTGCTTCAAACTTGAAGAAGTTCTTTGAGAGTAAGGATCAGTGGGCTACGGAGTACGTGTCTACTTTGGAGAACAGGGTGAGTTGGGGAGAAGGGAGAAAAGGAAAAGAGAAGGAAAGGGAAGCGACGATGTATTGTGGGAGGAATCTATGAGTATGAGTGAACGTCCATTTGCTGCTGCTCGTCATGTATTCACGAACGTCCGCCCACACATCTTCGCTTCGCTTGGTGCTTCGCTCGGATCGTTCTAACCCCAAAAATTATCCATAATTATTTCCAGGTCTCGAAACTCCAGCAGAGCGAGGAGACCAGTGTTCTGAGCCGACGAAACTCTTTCGTCGGAGATCCAGAATCCGAGCATGGATCCTCCCCGCCGAACATGGTCACAGTGACACCTAACCCCAACGGATCCTCCTCCGACAACGACACCGACCCCGAGACCGACGACTTTGTCATGGGCACCGGAAAGATCCTGAGCACCGAGGACATGAGCCCTGGTGAGAGGCCTCCTCGAAGTCCCGTGAGTCCCGAGCAGTCCATGATGGGGCCTATTAGCCGCTTGCGCTTGAACACCGGCGGCTCTTCAGGCGCCCTGTCCAAGGGCGGGTTCACCTCCACTGGCAGGTGATACTGCGAGGAGCGAAGCGACGAGCTGCGAATACGACAAGCATCGGAATTTTTCTGGGCTAGTAGCTTCAGTCTTGATATCGATGCCACTATCACCGCTATGTTATTCTAACTTATTAACGCCAATCTTCTTACGACTCGCTACGCTCGTCGCAGCCTCAAGGACATGTGCAGGGAGACGGCAGCCAACGAGCACTTCAAGGACTACATCTACTCGATCAAGAGCCTCCGCACTTTCGAGAGGGAGGTCTCCCTTTTGCTCGAGTTCTTGAGCTTGAACAAGACGGGGTGAGGCACTGTGAGGAGCGGAGCAACGAGCTGGGAATGCGTTTGTTCCGCGAGTTACTGCGAGGAGCGAAGCGACGAGCATTAAGAACCATTATAAACTAACTCGTCGCTTCGCTCCTCGGCTCGCTTCGCTCGCCGCTCCTCGCTACGCTCGTCGCAGTTTCAGCAAAATCTTCAAGAAGTTCGACAAGATCACTGGTAGAGAAACCAGAGCGAGTAAAATGACGACCATGGTGCAGGTCACCATTCCCTTTTTGGAGACTGGGGGCGCCCTGCGTCCGATGTTGAGCAAGGTGAGAGGGAGGGGAAACTGTGAGGAGTTATGTGTTCGAAGCGTTCTATGCTGGTGGGGAGTGGGGTGACGAGATTACGAGGGCATCATGATTGCAACCGGGAGGCTCTTCGAAAACGTCGCTCATATTGAAAGTCGAGTGGAGTAACGAAATTACAAATACGCTTGGCGTTCGAAATAGAACTCGTTGCTTCTCGCCCCGAGATTACGAAGGCGTCATAATTAATAGGCTCTTCGAAAACGCCGCTCATAACTCCTCGTTCAATTCGCTTCTCGCATTCTATACTAACTCGTCGCTTCGCACCTTCTCCTAACCCTTGCAGGTCCAGGCACTCATCAACAAGACGCTCCTGCTGAAGCCCCTGCTCCCCTCCGGCTGGTCCGACCGCAAGGTCTACACCATCGGGTGCTTTGACCTTTTCCACCGAGGGCATGCCAACGTCCTCCACTCGCTGCGCGAGGTGAGGCCCTACGAGGAGCGAAGCGACGAGCTGGGACTACGATATTTACGGTTGCAATGAGTCTCCATGAGGAGCGAACTGACGAGTAAAATAGCGAACGCGTTGTCTATGAACTCGTCGCTTCGCTCCTCGCTGCGAATACGACAATTACGGTTGCAATTCGTCTGCGCTAGTAGCTTTAGTCTAAACGTTCAAGCGTCTTACTTCGCTACGCAATTCTAATTCATAAACGCCAACTTCACGCGACTTGCTACGCTCGTCGCAGTTCGGCCACTTCATCGTTGCCGGAATCCACGACGACGCGAGCTACTTCAAGCTCAAGAAGAAGCACCCCATCGACAACTTGGAGAAGGTGAGGCGCCACGAGGAGCGAAGCGACGAGCTGGGAATACGACAATTACGGTCGCAATTCGTCTGAGATAGTGATTCCAGTCTAAACGCTCAAGCTACGTAATCTCATAAACAACAATATTCATGCGACTCGCTACGCTCGTCGCAGCGCATGGCTAATTTGAAGCCGCACGTCGACATGATCTACGTCATCCCTTCGACCGATCCGATGCCCTACATCCAGATGGCGGTCTCCGACCAGGACATTGAGCAGGGGCTGTGCTGTTACGCCCGCGGTGACGACATGCTCGAGTTCCCCGGCAGGACATGGGTAGAGAGCGTCATGCCCGTCCACTTCCTCCCCAGGACCGAGGGTTGCAGCAGCAGCCTCATCCGCATCATTTACCACGGGGGAGATGAGGAGGCGGGTAAGAAGGCTGCGTTTGCCAAGACTCGTTACGACGGAAAGCCCGTTGACGACAACGGCGACATCATCCGCACGAACTAGAGGGGTTTGGGGCGTGCGATTTAATTGGAATTGGAATTAATTAAGAGAGGGAAATTTTGGAATAACGGGAAAAGAGGAAAGGAAGAAGAAGGAAATTGGAAAACCTATCTATCTGTACAAAACAAAACAAAAAGAAATAAAAACTACAAGGTCCCGATGTACAAACGAGGAGCCCCCGAACACACAAAATAAAAAATCACATTTTTGGAGTAAAAAAATGAGTTTTAGAATTGGTTTTGTTTTGAGCGGAGGTAGGTGATTACTCCGTCGCTGTCGTAGATGTCCATGTTAGAGGGGACTAGCTTGAAGCAATCGTGAAAGGTTCGTGAAAATCGGTGAATCGTTTGAAGCGAGTCCGGGATCGTCATCAATTTTAGTTCTGGGCATTCGCTGAACGCATAATTACCTAATTCTTGAAGGTTCGTGTGGAGGAGATCGACATTTTCTAGGCTGGAGCAATCACCGAAGGCCCAGCCACCAATCAATCTTAAAGTCTTCGGGAAAGATACGGTAGTTAAACTCTGACAGCCACGGAAGGCAGCTATACTGATGCTCTCAATACCCTCAGGGATATTAACAACGACGAGATTGACAGCGCAGTAGCATGCAAACTCTCCGACCTTCGTAATATTTAGAAGGAAGATCACCTGCGTCGCGAGCTTACGCATATCCCATCGAGGATCATCCCCACCCCAACTTATATCCTTCCCACCGTGAACAATCATCGCGCCGCTTCTCACGCCCTCATCGATGAACGCTTCCGCCGTGGGCTTCCACCCCTTCGTTGCCAACCTCAGCTTCATCAACGTATCACCCGGAACGAACTCAACGAAGTGTCTCCTGAACTCAGGTGTAAACATGAACTGATCAGTCGCAGGGGCAATATCATCCGGAACGTACTCGACGAAGTATCGCCTGAGCTCAGGTGTATGCATGAACTGATCAGTCGTCGCAGTGGCAGTGGAAACAGTCGTCGAAATCGGAAAACTCTCCGCCGGTGGGACCGCCAGAATTTCCTCCCTATTTTCATCCCCCTCGTCTCCTGATCCCCTCTTCCCACCCGTTTTCGGACCTCGTGGCCCTCCTTAGATTCAGAGGCTACAGACTTGGACATCGTGACTCGTAGGTTTCGAAAAATTGACTGCTAAACTTTCTCAGATTTTCTTCCCTCAATTTCAGCTTCGTCGATTTTACCGCCCCATGCGAAACCCCAATGTCTGTTGCTCGTTCTACGTACACTAATAGCATATCATTCCCCCCTCCATCCCCTCAACACACACCAAACGTCACCAAAAATGAAATCTAGCCAATCTCCGTCCGAACCCGCGCCGTACTGCGCCTTTCCTAACTGCAAGGTCCCGCCCACGAAGACCTGCTCCCGTTGCAAGGAGACTCAGTACTGCTCCAAGGAGCACCAAACAGACCATTGGAAGTGGCAAAAGAATATCTGCGTCGCTCCCATGAAGAAAGTCTCGGCGCCCGTTCCTCCCCCCCCCTCCCACTCCCCTCAAGGGCGAAGAAGATGAGGAATACGAGGATATGTGCGTCGTCTGCCTCGTGAATGTCCCCGACGCTCTGATGCACCCCTGCGGCCACTTCATGATTTGCAGGGACTGTACGCAGAAGGTCATGACCCGATCTCAGCCTTGCCCGATCTGCAGGAAGGAGATTTTGGGGTTCGACGTTGGCGTTTACTGTGAGAGCCTTGGCGCGCGCGGCCTGTGGCCGACGTCGTACAAGAACCTGAGGCAGCTCGCGAGTGGTGAGGACTTCAACGAGTACTTCCAGAACAAGTTCAATGGTATGGAGACGACGTATTTGAGGTGGAAGGAAGTTTTTGACGTGTTGGAGATTGTTGGGGGAATGGGATGCCATCATAACGTGAGGGTGAACCTGGAGCAGCAGGTGCTAACGATTACGAGGTCGGAGGATCTTGTTAAGCTCAGGGCGTTGGCGAAGCTGTACGATCAGGCGTTCTTTGACGATAGGTCGCTTAGGATGGTAGTGTGGAGGAGGATTTTGGAGGTTTTGGAGTTGGCGATGCCGGCGAGAGAGGAGAAGAAAGTACGAGGGAAGAAAAAGAAGCAGCAGAAGAAGAAGAAAGATCCAAGGAAGTTGGAGATTTTAGACACTTGTGCGGGTTTGGGGCTGGCGTGTAGTCATACTGGGGTTGATTTTGATGATTCGAGGCGATATTATAAGCGAGCGAAGGAGGCGTACGAGGAGCAGCTAGGGCGAGAGAGTGAGAAGGCCCTTAATTTGAATGCATCGTTGATTGGGGTTACTCACTTAAGCAGCGACGTGAAAACTTTGAAGTTAATAAATTTAACAGTGCGGATGGAGAGAGCGTTGGGAGAGGAGAATGATGTAACTTTGGAGACGCTCAACTCACTTGGAATTCAGCTGGAGGAAAATGGAGAGTACGAGAGGGCGATTACAACTTACGAGAGGTGTGTGAAGGCGGGGAGCGGGAAGCTTTTCAAATTTAGTGGGGGTCTCGAAGATTGGCTCATGGACGTTGGGACGCTCAAACAAATGTTAGGATCGACGCAGAATAGGGGAGTAGTTTATATGAGGTTGGGGAATTACAGAAGGCGTTAAGTGATTTATCTGGAGATTTGAAGGGATACGAGATTGTGCTTGGGAAGAAACATCCTATTACGCTCCTTACAGAG
The DNA here is from genome assembly GCA_012489335.1 of Triparma laevis f. inornata. Taxonomy (NCBI): domain Eukaryota; class Bolidophyceae; order Parmales; family Triparmaceae; genus Triparma; species Triparma laevis. Next base: position 9,783 of record BLQM01000444.1, on the reverse strand, counting down.
ATGAATATCGCACGCGTTTATTGTAAAATGGGGGACTTTGAAAAAGCCGGGCCGCTTTATGAGAGTGCGCTCGAGGGATTTGAGGCACAGCTTGGAAAAGATGATGACGATACGATTATGTCTGCGATTGAGTTTGAGACGTTCCTTGAGAACCTTGAGGACAGCGGAAACGAAGAGAGATTAGCAGAGTTGAAGAAGAGATACGCGCTATAAACTAAAAAAAAAATTCACATTTTTGGAGTTAAAATTGGTCACTTGAAACCACTCTGTTTATTTTTATCTTTTGTGTCTGCCTTTTTACGGTTATACGCTGGGCTTTGCATTTACTCCTGGCTAGTCTCGTAGGCCCACTGCAACCACGGCATGAGCTTCTCTACATCCTCCTTCTCAACGGTGCTTCCGCACCAGATGCGGATGCTGGGGGGTGCGTCCCTGTAGCCTCCGATGTCGAAGGCGACTCCCTCTTCCTCGAGGAGGGCCGCGAACCTGCGACGAGCGTAGCGAGTCACGGGAAGATTGATGTTGACGGGTTAGAATTGTGCGGGTAACGTTAGGGGTGCTGAGGCTCAGCTAAATTGTAATGTGGAGACTCATTACGACCGTAATTGTTGTATTCCCAGCTCGTCGCTTCGCTCCTCGTGGTGGCTCACTTCTTGATCTGGGCTGAGTCGAGCTTCAGGGTGCAGCAGACGCTGGTGCTGCTGCGGGTGGCGGGGTCGACGGCGAGGAAGTCGATCCAGTCGTTCGCGTCGACAAAGTCGGAGATGACGGAGAGGTTGTCCTGGGACCTCTTGATGAGGGCGGGGACTCCTCCGAGACCTTCAGCCCAGGTCAACGCGTCGATGTAGTCCTCAACCGCGATCATGGAAGGGGTGTTGATGGTGGCGCCGGTGAACAAGGCGGCGTCGATCTTTCCCTTCTTGGTCATCCTGAAGATCTTGGGCAAGGGCCTGTTCTCGGGAACGTACGTCTCGAGCCTCTCGACAGCGCGAGGGGAGAGGATAAGAACGCCGTGGGCGCCCTCTGAGGGAGCGAGTGAAGCGAGCGTGTTAGTGGTGGCGAAAAAACTATATATGGAGCCTCGTCGTCGCTCGTTCGTACCTCCTCCGAGAACCTTCTGCCAAGAGTAAGTAGTAATATCGAGCTTCTCCCAAGGCATATCCATAGCAAAGCAAGCACTAGTAGCATCACACAAAGTCAACCCCTTCCTATCATCCTTAACCCAATCACAGTCGGGTACGCGGACTCCGGAAGTGGTACCGTTGAAGGTGAAGCAGACGTCGTTGTCGGTGTTGACGAGGGAGAGGTCGGGGAGGTGACCGTAGTCGGCCGTGTGCTCGGTGACGGTTACGGTGTCCTTGAGCTTGAGGTGGCTGGTGGCGTCGCCGAACCAGCCCTTTCCGAAACTGTGGTGGGGGGGGTGTATTAGAGGGGGTTATTAAATATATTATAGTTTTGGTAGTTAAATGAATTATATAATATATAATTATCGATGCTCTCTCTCTCACCTCTCCCAATGGCAAATATCGACATCCCTCTCTCCCAAAACATTCCACATCGCCATCTCGTACGCTCCGGTGTCGCTCGCGGGGACGATGCCGACGAGGTAATCATCGGGGACGCCTAGCATCCTCTTGGTCTCGTCGATAGCGTGTTTGAGGGTTGCCTTTCCGACCTTGGAACGGTGGGAACGACCGAGGTTGCGGGTGGGGAGCTTGGAGTAGGAGTAGCCGGGGCGCTTCTTGCAGGGGCCGGAGGAGAACTCGGGGGAGGCGGGGCGGACGGAGGGCATGGTGGCGAATGTGCGGGTGGAGGAGCGGAGGAGGGAGAGAGCAGGGCTGAAGGAAGCGGAGCGGACGACGAGGTTCGAGAAGAGCATTGTGTTGGGTGGGTGGGTTTGGGGGGGCTGGAGGGGGTGTAGGGGTAGCGTAGCGTAGGTGGGGTTAGAGGATGGCGTAGTGGAGGTGACGGGGCGGTGGAAATGGCGGTAAATGCGATCGATAATTTGTGAGGGGTAGTGTCGTGTGACGTATGGAAGGAGAAAAAGTTGCCGTTGGATTTTGCCGTGTAGGGAGGGATTGGGGGAACATATAGCATCATAGTGCTCGGACGGGGGAGGTACAGGAGGAAGGGGTGGAAGAGTTGTATTGGGAGGGGCGGGAATGGCGCGAGTCTGAGTAGGAGCAGAGGTGACAAGCCGGTTCGTCAAGTGCACCTCGGAGGATGGAGGGAGCGCTGAAGCTCTATTGGCGCATTTAGAGGACAGTCCACTTGGTTTGGCGGGGCTAAGAGGATCGTGGCAGCGCGCAGCGTAATTATCAACAGTGAAGTGCGTACGGTGTGGTTTTGCTCACGTTTTCCAAGAAAAATGCCAAAATGCTGTCAAAGCCATTTTTGCATCCAAGTGGTTTCCTCCATCTCTCGTCCACCATTTACCGCAGCACACTCCAAATCCACGCGCAATACTAAACAATCACCGCCAGAAACCAATTTACCGTCACTGCAACCCCTCGTGATCAATTCTGACCCTCGATTTCTCTCCTTCGATTTCGAACTTTGTCTCCTCATAACAATCACCAGCGACCGCTCGTCATGCCTTCGTCTAAAAAGTCGAAGTCCAAGGGCCACGCTAATGACGTGGAGAGGAAGGTGTTCTACATGTCCCCTGAGACCTACATTGGAGAGGGAGGCAGTGGGAAGCCTGAGGGCGGAACAGGAAAGGTGAGATCGAGCGAGCCCGAACAGGAGCAAGGAGCTGGAGGTCCAGAACGCCATGCTGAGGTCCGGGGGGAGAGGAGCCTGTTAGGAGCCTGTTAGGAGCCGGCAGAGACGTCGTTAACGAGGCCAACATCGCTGAGATCGCAAGGTTGAAGGAGAGCAACAATGTGTTGGGCGAAAAGCTCAGGAAGTGCGCCTCGCACGCCAGAAGCTGGAGGGCGAAAAGACCGCGGTTATTGACATTGCCAAGGCCGAGGCCAACGAGGACGGAGAGTTCGACGTAGAGGTCGACTTCACCGGAAGCATCGCCTCCTTTTGCGAGCGCCTTTCGTCCACCGAGGAGGAGTGCGACGCGCTCGCTTCCGCCAAGACCAGGGCGAACCCTTGCCCTAAAAGTTATCAGTCCTCCCACTAACCCCCCAATCCCCACAGCCCCCCTCCGTCCTCTCCCCCTCCACCTCTGCCGC
>BLQM01000443.1:21943-45374 GCA_012489335.1 Triparma laevis f. inornata | reverse complement strand
CTAACCCTAACCCTAACCCTAACCCTAACCCTAACCCTAACCCTAACCCTAACCCTAACCCTAACCCTAACCCTAACCCTAACCCATAACCCTAACCCTAACCCTCTCTCCAACTTCTTCACCATAACCCTAATCATAACCCCAACCACAACCTTAACCATCTCTCCAACTTCTTCACCATAACCATAACCATAACAAAATGATATTTCAACAATAAAAAATTCATCACTACTTATTAACATATTTTACCCTACCCTTGCCCTATCTCACCCCCCTCCCCCCCTCTCACCCTCTTAAAGAAATAAAAATCGCTGAAACACAATTCAGGGAACTTTTGCGGCTTGAAATCAACCAACACCCACTCCCCCCCATACTTCTCCAAGACAGTGCTCAGGAACATCCGGTGCCTGACGTGGCCGCTCGGGTCCGTGCACAAGCCGTTTCTCACCCTAACACTTCCCTCTTTGTGTCTTCCCACCATTATGCTCTCCATCACGTCCTTCAAATTTATGTCCTCCTCGCAATTACTGCTCATAATGACCACGTACTCCTTGCCCAAACTGAAGAGGTTCTGCAAGTAGGTCTCAAAGACCGAGTCTTCCACCAAATGAAACAGCACCTCCATCGACAACGCCATGTGGGCCCGCCCCCCCCTCAACTCCTTGTCGTCCATCAAACTCCCATCATAGTGCACAAACTCGAAATTTGCTTCCCCCTTGAACTTCTCCTTTAAATTGCCAACCGTCGTCGCGCTCACGTCGTACCCCCTGTATTTCTCATGCTTCTTTGTTAGCGACAGTGTGACTCCGTCTCCAGCCCCTAGCTCCACGCAGCTCTCGATTCCCATTTTCTCCGTCCACTCGTCCAACACGCTCGCCTTCCACTGCGCCTCAACCCCAGCACTTCCCTCCCCGCTAGTCCCCCCAAACGCATAATTCTCCTCCCAGTGCAAACCCGAGTCCTTCACAACCGAGCTGCACTGCCAGCCCGACTCCGCAGAGTTCACGCAACCTCGCGCCATTCCGTAGCTTTCGCAAATGCTGCTGCTAGTCTTGTAGCTTTGGCTCAAGTTTGAGCAAAACTCCTTCATTTTATCCTTTATGCAATCTGACACGCTTGGTTTTTCAACACACAAAGTGGTGAAATGTTGAAGAGTAACGTCCAAATTGTTCGACTTCAACTTCGTATTCGTATTCGTGTTCGTGTTCGTGTTCGTGTTCGTGTTCGTGTTTGTTTTCAACCTCGAGTAAAACTCATCCAAAGTCCTTCCCATTCGATCTTCGCTAAAAGCCTTCGCAGAACTCTCCGCACCTCTCTTCTTCATGCTCAAAATTACTCCCGGCTCAAGTTGTTTCATCTTCCAAACGTCCAAAACCCTATCCGATATTTTTACATAGTCGGAACAATCGACTAACCAGCCCGTAACTTCATGTTCGATAATCTCAGGAGTTCCTCCCCCGTTGCACCCGACAACCAACGCCCCTGAGCTCATGCTCTCTACGGTGCCTCTTCCGAACGTTTCAATGCTCGGGTTAACGACCAAATCCAAATCCAGCGTAACGATGAGCTTCCGAACATGGTCGAACTGAACCTCTGCGACGAGTGATAAGCGAGCCGAGTTATGCGGAAGCGACAAGTTAGTTTAGAATGTTCTAATGCGAAGAGCTTCGATCCTCATGGAGCCTCATAGCGAACGCAATTAATACGTATTCCCAGCCCATCGCTTCGCTCCTCGCAGCTCCTCACCTCCCAAAAACACGACGTTTTCTTCCAATCCCATGCTCTTAGCTGCAGCCTTCAACGGTTCCAGCATCTCCTCCCCCCCTCCAATGATGAAGAACTGAACGGTCGGATTGTGATCTCTCCCTCCTTTCTTTAATACTTCCTCAGCAACCTTCAGAAAAACTCCCGGCATCCTCTCCCCGCTTAATCTCCCAATGAATCCAATCCTAAACCCTACACCATGATTCCACTCCCTCTCCAAAACCCTCTCAATCGCAATCGGCGGTACAACCCCAGTCGTTATATTCTTCCTCCCACATCCTAACCATCCTCTCCCCCCCTCCAACCTCCCCCTCTCACACCCTAAACTCCCCTCCACAAACTCCCTAACCCACACACTCCCCTCCACGAATTTGCTTGGGAATATAATCCCATCAATACCTCTCATAAAACTGGATTCACTCGGTCTACATCCGTTACTCATTTGTAATATGAATTTTGATTTTGGATGTATTAATCTAAGAACATGTTGGAATATTTCCGTACCACTTGTTTTCATAAATGGTACATTTACAATCTCAATATTATTATCTAAAATCTTTAAACAAGCTTGTTTAACCTTCCCAAGAACCTCATCAAACATAGGATCCCATGTTTCTTTCCATCTTATAGCCTGCAAAACATCCTCATCATCAACAATCTTCCCAGAATGTATAACATTTCCATTACTACATTCCCTAAACCTTTTCATCAACTCATCATTCTTAACTTCCTCTGTTCCGAAAGTTACGATTGCAATATCATAACCTCTTTTCTTCAAAACCTCACATTCTTCTGCAGCTGATAATTCAGCGCCGCCGATTTTGTGGGATGTTATTATTGCTATTTTAGGTTTTATGGTACTTTGTAAGATTTTTGGTTGAGGCAAAGCTAATTTATTATTAACTTTTTTAGAAGATAATATACTACTATCTAAATTGCCCATCACCTCAAAAACCCTACTAATCTCATCAATAACAATATTTTGATTATTTAAACATTGCACATTAACAATTTTAGTACCTATCGATAAACTTATATCGAATATCATTACAATTACCTCACTTACACCTGAATGATCAATACATTCTAATTCTGAATTCAAATCAATGCAGATTTTAACACATCCTAGAGGCTGAGATTCTATAACTAAAGGTAAATTCATATAACCGTCTAAACTTAGATAACTAGGTACAACATTTATATCATCAAAATTGGAGAATGAGGTCGAGAATTGAGAGAAGGGGAGGAAGGTGGCGTAGATGTCGTTTACGGAGAGACCACCGTTTATAGAGAGGATCGCGCCGTTGTAGGGGAAAATTATATCGAGTTTGTTTGGGGGATGTTGGGGGGGAGAGTAGATTGCGAAGCAAATCGAGTGAGTAGGTTGAGACGTAGAGGTTGTTATCGTCTCTCCTGTAGTATATTTATTTGCTTCAATTAACGAAGTTGCGGCGAGACGTTGGACTCTGTAGTTATCATCTGATAAACAACCCGAGGAGAGTAAAGTCGAGGGAGAGTGAGGTTCGAGGAAAGTAGATAATTGAGATTGAGTGGGGGTGGAGGCATACGTTGTTATGGAATTGTTGGAGTGGATTAGCCAGTGGATTCCGGGGAGGGAAAGGGCTGGGGAGGTTATGGTTAAGATGAGAAAACATAGCAGAGATCGGGGGTAGTGAAGTAGCATGTTGCGGGGACGTTTGGTGAGAGGGGAAGAAAGGGGGGGAGATTTCCCCAGAAGATTTTTGGAAGACCTGAAAACACTTAACTGAGAGCTACAACACCAGCACGTGAATTATTTCTCTGTTCAATCCTGGGCTACGTTCATTGGAGTCCCTGCACATACCCTCAACTCTACTTTCCTCGTCCTTCCAATCAGTGCCCTCCGTTTTAGTCAACACTTCCTCCTCCCCCAACCTCCCCACCATGTCAAGCCCTCTCCACTCCTCCCCCCCTCCCTCCTAAACCGAGATGACTGAGACGAAGAAAAATCACACATCATGACACTTAAACTTTCTTTTTTCCGGTTGTTCCAGATCGTGATTGTCGCGCTTCAGTGTTTAGTCGCCATCATATGCTTCGGAATCAGAACGAAGACTCGCGTCGAATACACGCAAGAGCAAATATGCAACGGGCACTTTATACTCACGCTCGTGTTTTTCTTCGCGGAGGCTTTCTACACGAGTTTCTTGATGCGGAGGAGTAGAGGGCCGGGGAATGAGGAGTTTGCCGTGGACTTCAATGATGACGATCAACTGACGATTAGGGTTAAGCAGAGGTCCATGGAAGACAGGAAGAACGTAGGAAGTGCGACAAGTTTGTGGGAGGGTGGTAAAGGCGGGAAATTCAAGCTGTTGGAGCGGGACAGAACCAAGAGGGGGTTGGGCGACCACATGGGTGACGATTTGATGATGGGTGCTGGGGTCATAGGGGGAGGGAACATGGCTCCTGGGATGTTGTAATACTAAAGTGTATATTATATATTGTTAAAAAGAAGACGTTTTCGTTAACAAATATTGTGTGCGTTGTTTGTGTCTAAAATTGACGACTCTACTACCTACTATATCCATCGTAACTAAAATGTTCCTCTCCACCATCCCCCTCTCTTTTACATTTAACAAACTGTCCTCTCTCTCCCTCCCTTCCCTCCTCAACTTCTCTACATGAAGTACTCAGGACTAGGGTTTTTCAACGGTATTCCCCTGGCTTCCTGTGGCGCTGCTTCGAATATTTTATAGCTCCTCTCTAAATTCTCATCCAGCTCCAGAATGGCGGCGACGTTGCCGCAGCGGTAGCAGTAGTTAGGGGCGGACCAGACGGTTACGAGGGCGTCGTCGAACATGGAGCGGTGGCCTTCCATGACGAGTTGGTGGGCTCGGGCAATTAGGGACAGGGAGTTTGTTTCGTTGAACATGGCCACGACGTCGCCTCCGAAAAGGTATCCCGCTCCGCGGGGGGACAGGCCCCATCCTGAAAAGGAGGAGGAGAGGAGAAACGAAGTGACGATGTGTTAGTGTATATAATATAATTAATCACAATCATTTTTTGTATCTCACCTTCAATCTCCTCCGGATCACTCCACATCAAATCACACATCGCTCCATCATGCGGCACCTCCTGCTTCCTATCAATAACCCTAATCTGATCCAACGTATTAATACTCGGACTCAACCCTCCATGAACGCAGAATATTTTATCCTCCACAATCGCCGAAAGAGACAAATAATCGAATATTTCAGTGCAGTATCTGCGACGAGCGTAGCGAGCGCGCGCGCAGCGAGCGTGTGAGTGACGTAGAATAGGGTTAGCGAGGAGCAAAACCGAGGAGCGAAGCGACTCAATATCGTGTTGTTCAACTCGTCGCTTGTTCGCACCTCCACACGTTCACGCTCCCGTATTTCCTCAAACACTCATCATAGAAACCATAAACCTGGGTAATTTGGCGGGATTCGTGGTTGCCGCGGATAAGGGTTATGCGGTCAGGGTAGCGGACTTTGAGGGCGAGGAGGAGGAGGAAGGTTTCGACGGAGTAGTAACCACGGTCGACGAAGTCACCGAGGAAGAGGTAGTTGCGGGTTGGGCAGGCGCCGCCTACTTTGAAGAGTTCTGTTGTTGTTGTTTTTTGGGTGTGGGTTAGGGGGGGGGTTAGGGGGGGGTTAGGGGGCGGGTGACGTGACTGCAGTCGTTTTACTACGAGGCCGAGCGAAGCGAGGATGTGCAGGCGGACTGAGCGAATAGATGACAAACTCAGATTTGCTGCTCATGATTTGCTGCTCATTTCGTCCCTTCGCTCGCGGCAGCAGTTCCTCCCCAAAAACATAAATCTCACCTATTAAATCGTAAAACTGTCCATGAATATCCCCACAAACTGTAACCGGAGCATCGATCCTCTGCACATTACTCTCATCGACCAAAATCTCCCTCGCCTTCTGGCACAATACCTTGACCTCGTTTTCGCGAAGGTACTCGCAGCGGAGGAGGCGGGTTATTTGGGAGTCGAGGTCGGAACCGGGGGCTGTGGGGAGGGTGGTGGGGTCATTGTTATTCACGAGGCCAGACATTTGGGAGGGAGGGGAGGTTTGAGAGGGTGTTGGGTGAGGGGGGAGGAGGGGGTGGGACTGTGGGAAGGGGGAGTCGTGTTAGGATTCGATTTTGGGAACGAGGGTGTGGGTTGGGCGGAGGTGAGGGAAGGGGGATGGGGGCAATTTGTGCCGTGGGCTCCGGTGGTTTTCGGCTGCCGCACAAATCCGGGGACCACTCTTTCAAATAGCGTGAAGGGGTATTCGCTTTTGGTTGCTGGCTTGTAAACTCACTTTTAGTTAAAGGGGGCGAATCGAATGTGTTTTAGTACGTCGTTGGAGCTTGGAAAAACGAGGTTAGGGTCAGTTCGAGATTTTAAGGGAATTTGCCATCTCGTGGAGTTGCTCGTCCTACGTTTGGAATTGATTAGTTCTTTGGTTCTGACATATCAACTAAAAGTGTTTATAAGTTATAGAAATAATCTAGAATACTGAATTCCACGTTAGAATAGCTAATTTCGGACATCGAAGTTTGGTGAGTTCGCTGGCGCAATCTCGTTTGTCTTGGAGTTCTCTTGTGTGATCTCGTTGTGCAGGTGTACTATTTACGCAACAAGAATGTCTAACCAAGGCTTTATTCCCACAGGTGGTATAAATTTACGCTAGAAGTGCGCTAAAAAAAATGTCCTCCTCTCTCCCAACGGAATCGCAACGTGTAAAAGATGCTCTCCGCGCGGCTGGCCTCGACCCTGCCCTCCAATCCGCTGAGGTAAGCTATGAAAATAGGGTTATATGAAAATAGAATCCTCACTCGTTCGGTTCACTCAATTCTCTAACACACGCTCGCTTTCCCCCCACAGGTCCTCTCCGTCCTCTCCACCCACTCCCGAACTTACGCCTCCTCCCTCTTCCTCCTCTCCTGCACCCTCTCCCTCCACTCCTCTACCCAAACCCCCACCAACACCCTCATTAAAAAAATAACAACCCGCGACCTAACCCTCGCTTCCCAACTAAAATCTAGCACCGTGAATTCAACTGTAGGGATTGAAGACTGCGAAGGAATTAATTTAAAACCACTACCGAGTTTACCGAAAGATTCATACGGTATAGTCCTCCCCCGTGCATCCTCACGCGGGGATATATCCGGTTCAATGGCGAAAAGGAAGTATTCTTTGATTGCTACTGATTTTAAGAAGAAGAAGGAGGGAGGGAAGGAGGAGGAAGAGGAGAAGGTGGAGAAGGGAAAGGTTAAACCGAGTGCAAAGAAGGTTAAATATGTGGTTAAAGATACGTTAGGGGAAGGTGAAGAATGAAAAATATTTTGGATTGTTAAGAATTAAATATGTTTATTTTACTTTTTACGGTGTAATCGTTGAGGAAACGTTGCTCGATTGCATTGATTATTATTTTTTCGGAGAAGATTTTTGAGATTGTTTGACCAGAAGTATTTCTATAACAGCTTAACGTAGTTTCCGTCTCTTCGCAAACTACTTCGATATCAATTCCTCCAGCGTAGGCGCTTTTTTCGTCTGTTTTTTTGCGGAGGAATTTCAAAGCGAGGGAGGTGGGAGAGGGGAGGAGGGTGAGGGGTTGAACAGGGAGGAGGGAGGAGTAGGGGATTGAGGTGAGGGTTTGGAGGAGGGAGGAAGGCAAAGGTGGGGGAGAGATGCGGAGAGTGAGGAGAGTTGGGGGCGGGGTTGGGGTGGTTAGGGAGAGGGAGGAGGGGAGAAGGAGGAGGAGGAGGAGGATTATTGAGGGAAGAGATGTTCGTAGGGGCGAGTTCATTTTGGGATGAAAACGTGGAAATATCAGTCTTGATTGAAACACTGAGAGGATATATACAATGAGATAGTGTTCGGATGAGTGGAAATGTGTGGGGGTATCTCTGAGTGGCGAAATTAGCTAGCAATTATGGTTTTTCTTTTTGCAAAATTCGAGAAACTAAATCGTCTATAAATCTTTTATTCGTGAACGATGTTCTATAACACCCTAGTCGCTGTACTTCTGTGCATATTAGTTCGTTCAAAAGGCTACTCATTTTCTGCAAATCTTCGTGAAATTCGGTCTCAAAGCGATCTAGGTCGCAACCGAGTTGTCGGCCGAAGATCATTCGTATCCGCTCTCGTTCTAGCTCCAACCGTCGCCCTAGTTCCAACCGATGCATTCGCTGCCTCTTCCAAGCCTAACGCAAAAGCCTCGGCCAACTCAATCCGCGAAGCACTTTCAGAACTCCAATCAACGAAACCCTACCTCGACAAGAAAAAGTACGACTCCCTCTCCTCCTTCCTCGAAAACGACGCCGAGTACCTCAACAACTTCTCTCAATCCGTCACCTCCCTAGTCCAAGCGAAGGCCCTCTCACCCGACGACACTCAGTCAATAGGTACCATAAGAACGTACGGTACAGCCGCAGACGTTCAAATAATGCTCGGAGGCTTAAAGTCTGAATTAACCAGCAACGACCCTAACCCTAAAGAAGTAACGAAATTTTGGAAGAGGGCTGAAGATTCGCTTAAAGAAATCATCTTAATCTGCGACAACGCCTCCATTTAATTCACAAAATATACACCTGTTCCTAAATAAACCTTAAGCTATTACCACAACCCCCCTAAAAACTCATCAAAGCACATTTCCCTATCCTCCCTCCCTTTCCTCTGCACTCCACCCAACACCCTAATCCTCTTCGCCTCCCAACTCTTAAAATCTTTCTTCCCAATCGTAGGAACAGGTCCAATACCTCCGTTTGAGTACCAGACGTTTATGGTAACTATTTTCCCTTCTTCTTCTTTCTCTTCTTCGAGCATTTGTTTTTCGACGTATTTCTCGAAACCCATTTTCTGAGCGTGATTATTGAGAGCGTGTTAGAATTGAGGAAAGAGAGAGGGAGCGAGCAAGTATATACCCGAGTGTAGCGAGAGTGTGTATATGCATCGTAATATTTGTTTTCATCGTTCAATCTACCTCCCCATCCTCGCTTCGCTCGCCCCCACTTCACTCACCTTCGCCTCAACCAACCTCTCACTAACCCCATCCCTCTCCCCCAACTCCACCTCATTCCTCTCCTTCCTCCACTCCTTAATCAACCTCCCCGTCTCCTCCAAAACCCTATCCCTAACATTCCTCTTCTTCCACTGCTCCATCTTCTCGCTTTCCACTTCATCTTTATAACGACGTTGGTCTTCTTCTATCTCTAATTGACGTGTTATTATGTTGGAATCTAATTTTAGTTCTAGATTCTTGATTTTTGAGCGAGCTTTTAAACCCTAAGACGGATAAGCGTAGGAGAGGAGACGTGAACGTGGAAGAACGTTGTAAGAAGGCGTTAACGAATGTTAGACTTAAGTAGTCTCAGAAAGACGCTTGCGCGATTAGACTAAAGCTACTGCGCTCGCTCCTCATTACTCCCGAAATTCCCAGCTCGTCTGCTCGTCGCTTCGCTCCTCGTCTCCTCATCGTACCTCCTCCGTATAATACTCATTACAAATCGTGTAAATAATATCCTCAACTTCCTCTAGATAATCATTCCAACCTTTTAAATCTGAGGAGAAATCTGATTCTCTTTTGTTGTATACGCCTAGAACTCTGCTTCGCCAACTTGCATCTGTTGAACAATATAGTGTATCAACGCTGTTACTTGTTAACTTTGCGGGGTTTAGGAAAGTACCGGGGGGACAGGAGGGACAGGGGAAGGCGCCGGATTTGGAGAACTTCTGTTTAAGGCAGGGGAGACAGAAGAGGTGATAGCAGGAGGGGATTTTGGAGGTTTTGAAGGTTAGGTTCTGAAGGGGTGGGGGGTGGGTTAGCGGGCAGGAGAGGGACCGTCGATGAGAAGATAACTACGAACGAAGTTGAATTTAAGACGACGGCAATACGAAACGTACCTGGGCGTGAGCGTCGGCGCTGGAGGTTTGACAGATCGCGCAAATTTTTGGAGGAGGTGGAGAGACGTCCATTTAGTATGATGAGGCCGCGGGATGCCGAAGTTTCGTGAGGGAATTGAGGTTGTTTTAAAGGGGCAGAGGAGTGTAACTAGGAACTTCAGGACGGATATATTATAGAGTTGTGTAGCACGATATAGCAGTGGTGTGTGCGGGCAATGTGAATGGAGATATCGAGAAAATATTTTGAGGGATTGAGGAAGGTGGTGCTGGGAAAATCATTTCCTTTTGCGTTGCACAAACATAATTCATGGACATATCGAAGGTCCTCTGTTAACCGCACTACCTTATATCCCCGTGTACAAGCATTAGTTACTCTTATAAGGGAGTTATTGATTGTAAAAAACTACGTAAAGCCGCTCATCCAAGGTCGCAGCTTGCTCGCTCCTCCCATGCCGTCCACCCTCCTCTTCCCGCTCCTCCTCTTATTCGCATTCCCAACCATAAATAGTTACCTCCCTCCTACCCCCCTCCCCCCTCCCCTTCAAATCCTCCCTACTCCAACTTCGTTGACGATAAAAACGCCTACCTACTCTTACACGAAATCTGGGACTACGATAACTCTAATCCCTACTATTCATATCGGTCCTGAGAGCTATTTTGAGAATATAAACTCTAAACTTGAAGGTTTAACGTTTCTTGAACTTCTTCTACCTTCTAATTTAAAGGAACTGCACTCTAAATATCAAAACGTATCTTCTCCAACTTCCGAGATAAAATCCCCTAACACACTCCCCTTCAAAGATTTAATAAATCAACTTGACGTTATACAACCTAATGCAACCTTAAATCGTTATATTCTTGATTTATCTCTCTCAGATCTTCAACCTTCAACTTCAATACCAAAACTCTCGAATCTCCCCCCACCCTCCTCCTCTTCCTCGATATTAGGCTCCTCGTTTTTCCTCTCCGGCCTTTCAACGTTTAACTTGTTCAAATTTTTAAGCGCGATATTACTACCAAGCCCTGAAATATGGGCACTCGTATTCGAGTGGATACGAGTATCATCGAGAAAAGATAAATTCAGAAAAGATGAGGAGGGGAGGTATCCTCTTCTTTTAAGTTTAATAAATCTTTCGCCATCTTTATCCTCTTTATACTTAATAACAACCATAAACTTAATCTCTCAAAATCTCTTAAACAGTCAAGGCTCAAATGTTAAACTTAGGAACGTTCATTTATGTGATACCCTCAATAATTTAAAAAAAGATTGTAATGTTGTTTATGGGGTTAGTCACGTTGAAGGTATCGACAATGAATTAAATCGTCGAGGATGGAGGAGAAAAGTTGATGATAATATTATGGTTTTGGAATTGAAAGGAAATAAAATTGATAAACAATTAGGTAAAATTGACGAGGTTCCACCAAGAACGGAAGTTATTAAATTGATTGGACCTATACCAATTATAGCTACGCTTGCTTATTTAGTAATTGGAGGATTCGACTATTTAAATGTTACAGATTATTTTAAATCTGCTGATTTTTTAAGCGTACTAGGATACGGGGTGAGACATTATTTAATGTATTATGGGTTAGGGAAAATATTGGATTATTAATAAGAATTTGTTGAATTTAAAATATAATACTATTGACTTTAATTATTTTCCCCCTCATCTACAAAATTGTCACCCCCAAACATACTCATAAAATGATTCCCCTGTTTAACCCCCTTCCTCCCTGGGCTCCCTAAATCCGGAAACCTACAATCACAACTCAAAACATTAATACATCCATTCCCATCAAACTTCGGACTCCCAAAACACGCCATCCTCTTAACACCCCACCTCCCCGCTCCGAGATGTTTACCGGTTAGGCGAGGGTCTTTTTTTGATATCCAATGTAATTCATAAACGTGGATAGGGAGTTTAAGGGAATTACTTAAGGAGACTATTTCAGGACCACCTCCCCAGGTGCTATCTTCTGCCATGGAATTTAAGTATTCATCTCCTGTAATGTTGTACTGAGCGGCTGCAGATTCTACAAGCTCCTCACAGCTCATGTAGGTTTTTTGTTGGAGGTGGAGTTTTGGGTTTTTTCTATATTTTGGAGTGGCGTTTTGGAGCCGTTTTCGAAGACGGGCAGGGGACTCGTTTTTGTCGGAGCCGTTTTCATCTATTTCGGGGTATTTTCCTACGCTAACCCTGTGAAGAGAAGAGCGAGGCGCGCGAAGCGAACGAGCAAGTATATAAGAGCACACACGTTGATAGTCGTCGCTCCGAGTAAGTATATAACGAGAGCACACACAATAATTTCTCGTCGATCGTTCTCACCTTCTACCCTTCAAACCCTCACACGCTACACACCTCAACCTATCAGAATACCACCTCAACCTCTTCGAATCAACGTGAAAAGGCTCATGCCTCCCCCCTTCGATCTTATGTAGGTAAGAGAGAGCGATGGAGTGGAAGAGACAATTACCGTCTCCGGGGACTTGACGGAGGTGGAAGAATTTTTTGAAGGTTGTAGGGTCGGAGGAGATGAGAGTGTGGGTACCGTATTTTCCGGTGATTGCAAATTCACCCTTTTCCCATAAACCGGGTTCGCTGGGTACGGACTCTTTTAAGAAACCGTCTAGTTTGATGCCGGGGGATGGGTTCCATGGGGGCTTTTCTGGAGAGTGTTGGGAGCTCTTGAAAGCGTGGGAGGAGGAGTAGGGAGAGCGGGGGAGGCCGGTTGTGGAGGTGGAGGGGGGTATGAGGGTTAGGGAGGTGAGGAAGGGGATGAGCGGCAGGAAGGGGGTTACGATGCGCATAGCGTTTTGTGCCGGTGGACGACGAGAACTTTACGTGCTTGAAACCTTTATATAACGCCAGTAGAAGAGTTGAGGATGATTGTTAGCGGAGTTAAATAGGTGTTCAGTGACTTGAGTTATCGGTGGATGTCGGAAGATACGTTAGTGGTGAGCTTTATAAGACGTTATCAATCTTCTGGGAAAGTCGATTTTGAGGGAAGAAAAGCATTATATAACTCTTCATCTCGCGCTCGATATGCCTTCAATTCAAAGCGCGACGATAGTCAAGCCTCCACTTTCATGCGTCTGCACTCTTGAGGGTATGCCGTTCATGGTGGTTGGAGGAGGAGGAGGGAGCAGGTACGGATCCTCGCGGCGGGCGTTTTCACTTTGTGCGAGACGATTTTGAGCTTGATAAAATAACGTAGCGCACACTAGTTGTGAACACAGACTCAATTAACCATTAATTCCTCACCGTCCTTCAACGCCATAAAAATCTAACACGAAAAAAAACGATTCTCGCCTCCCGTGAAATCTGCATAGTAAAAGCGGCATGAAGAACGAACTGACAATCACGACTATTTCCAGGACTCGCGTTGACGCGGTCACTGACATTTGCACGATTTCAACTGGAGAGATGGTCGGTAAGAAAATTTGATTCGAGGAAAGCGACGATGATGTTAGAGTTCTCGTTCACGTACTAACTCTTCCCCAGCCTCCGCCGTCTCCTCCGCTCCCCTCTCCTCCACCTCCTCCATCCTCGCCGCCGCAATCTATCCCGGTCTAAACTTCTACAAAATAACCCTAACTTCCCCCCCCACCTCCTCCCCCACAATCTCCTACTCTAAAATCGGCTCCTTCCCCCTCGGCGGCGTCGACGGTATAAACTCCACAAAAATAATCCCCACCCCCTCCTCCTCCACATTCAAATCTATATCCGTATGCGAAGACGGTACAGTCGCACAATACAACATTAATGTAAATTCAGAACTCGCGAAAATTGAGTGTGTAGATATTTCAAAGATTCATGGCGGTAAACCTGTTATGGCGTGTGAGATTTGGGATCGGAAGTTAGATTCAGGTAGTATTACCGGAGGTAAGAACAATTCATTACAACAACACTAAATTGATGTAATCTCCTGGCTTAGAGCTGCAGCCAAACGATCGTCTAACAACAAACCATGTAACGAGCGCAGGTAAAGATGGTAAAGCTATACTAAAAATAAATGGTAAAACGCATACCTTAACCTGCAAAATTGCGACTCTTAAACCAGGAAAGTATAGCAATGAAAGACAGAAGGAACTGGATAAGCAGGTTTTGGTAAGGGGGGTCGCGAAGGAGGGGGGGAATTTTTATACTGTCGCGTGTGGGAGGAGGGGAGGGAGGTGAGATTAATAACATTTTATTTATTTTGAAGACTGTGACGTTTTAACATTTTCGCTTCGCGAAATCTCGACAGTTTCGTGGGGAAATGGAATATTGTTAACGGTGAAATTAAGTTAATCTCCACAACCTGCGTTGACGATGAATACCCCGTCTCCCAGATGACAATCGTACCGAACCGCGAAGGTGGAATCTCCTCTATCCTAACCGCATCCGTTGAAGGTGTATTAAAAACCTGGTATGATACAGGTACTGGACCGTTAATCCCTTTCGAAGGTGATGCTTCAAATCCTACTAAGACCGTCGGAATATTCAGTAAACCTAATAATAAAGTTCAAGCTCACGATTTACCGATTACGGGCATCTGCGTCGCTCATGGAATCGACGTTGACGCTGTAACCGTAAGCGCTGATCATAAAATATCACGTGTTAAAATATACGGTCCTCCTATAATTGAACCTAAGAAAGGTGGAACTTGGGATGGATGGATTTTATGGTTGTTGTTTATTTTGGGGGCGGTTTATTTTAAGGTTGTGGTGGATACGTTTTGTAAGGGGGAGGGGAGGGATTTTGAGTGTGTTAAGTTCTTTGTGGGGGATGTGGTTAAGGGGAGGATTAGTGTTGGGGCGCCTTTTACGAAGTTGTTGAAGAGCGTGTGAGGGTTGAGGGAGGGGGGAGGGAAGAAGAAGGGTGTGACCGAAAATAAAATAAAACTTTGTTGTCGAAATTGTATCGTTTGGGTTTTTTTTTTTGGAGGGAGCGGAGGTGGTCGACGACAGCAGGATAGTAATTAACGAATAAGCGAGACGCATTTTGTCATTTGAAAATGATGTTTTGGTTTTTAATTGTTTTCTTTCAAGGATTGTTTTGTTGAGCGCGGAGGGGTGGGCGACGGCTTCGGATGTTGTGTCGTTCGCCATGCTGCTAACGATGTTGTAGGGGACTAGCTTGGAGCAGTCACCGAAGACGTGGGGACCAAGGGTTTGAAGCGAGTCCGGGGTCGTCATCGATTTTAGTTCTGAGCAATGTGCGAAGGCAGCTTGACCTAATTCTTGAAGGTTTGTGTGGAGGAGATCGACATTCTCTAGACTGGAGCAATCATGGAAGGCTTGTAGACCAATCGATGTTAAGGCCGTCGGGAAAGATGCGGTTTTCAAACTTTGGCACCTATAAAAGGCACATTCACCAATGCTAATAACCCCGGCGGGGATTTCAACAACGACGAGGTTGACAGCCATGGCGCAGGCACAATTTCCAACCTGAATAACATTCAGAAGGATGATCGCACTCGTCTCGAGCTTGTGCCTCGCCCCTCGAGCTTGGCCTACCTCCCAGCTTATATCCTTCTTGTCGTGAACAATCATCGCGCCGCTCCTCACGCCCTCATCGATGAATGCGTCCGCCACGAGCTTCCACACCTTCGTCACCAACCTCAGCGTCATCAAAGTCTTCCCCTGAACGAACCCAACGAGCAACCTCTTGAAGTCGTCCGTGAACATGAACTGATCGGTTGTCACAGGGACAGTGGAAACAGTCATTGAAATCGGGGAAGTCTCCGCCCGTGGGACCTCAAGAAACCCCTCCCCATCCTCATCCCCATTGTATTCCGGTCCCCTCTTTCAACCAATTTTTCGGATCTTGTGGCACTTATTAGACTCGGTAACTACAGACTTGGACATTGTGATACGTAGGTATCAAGAATTTGACTGCTAAACTTTCTCAGATTTTCTTCTCTAGAATTCCAGTTTCGTCTTTTTCACGTTCCAAGCGCAACTTCAAAGTCTGTTGCTCTTTCTACTTACTCTCCTACTCCACAAATATCCCCTCAACCCCCTCAAAAGACCCCCTCTTCCCCCAAAAACGCAAACTAGCCAATCTCATCCACGATGCCTCGCATGTGGAAAGAACTCGACGAATGCTGGGGCTGCGGCAAGGATGCAGCTGTCGATGCGCTTTTAAGCGCACTGCGGATCGTCGGTACCGAAAACCCCGATAAGCAGCTGCAAGTCGCGCACTCCTTTTTGATGGATATGGAGCAGACTTCTCCTTCGACTCCACCAACCGAGCCGTCAACTCCCTCGCCAACAAAGAAACGACCCAATCCTTCACCGCCCCGCACGCCCATCCCAAAACCTCCGTCCTCATCCCAGTTCCCCACCTATCCGATAGCTCTGAATGAAATCAGCCTCGTGCAAGGCTCGGGCGAAAAGCCTTACGAGGTTAAAAACTGTGGAGGCGGCTTCTTTTCATGCACCTGTCCTGCGTGGGAATTCCAGAAGTCGAGGCCCGAAGTCCGCCGCACGTGCAAACACATCAAGTGCTGCCTCGGCGTTGAGCTCGACGCCCAGCGGATGTCTGCGAATGCTTCCCATCAGCCTACACTTGCGATGTCCTCCCCGTCGCCCAAAAAGAAAAAGCAGAAAACGACGACCACCACCACCACCACCACCATCTCCTCCGCCTCCTCCTCGAGCGCCAAAGACTTTGTCAAAAATTTTGCCAAAGAAAAAATCTGAAAACTGCACGCTCACGCCAAACCCTACGACGCCCAGGACGTTGGAGAGTGGGTAGTCAGTGAGAAGTTGGACGGCATGAGGTGCATCGTCGTCGACGGAAAGGCCTTCAGCAGGGCCAGGAATAGCATCCACGTCCCAACGGAGTTTTGGAGAGGTAAAGAACCGCGAGGAGCGAAGTGACGAGCTACGAATGCATTGATCCAGACGTTATTCGGCTGCGCTAGAAGCTCCAGTCTAGATAACGACGCCAATATCACCGCTACGTAATTCTAACTCGTCAACATCAATCTTCGTGCGACTTGCTACGCTCGTCGCAGACCTTCCAGACACCGCTTGCCTCGACGGCGAGCTGTGGATTTGCCGAGGAAAGTTCCAAAACTGCGTCTCCATCACGAAGCGCCACGCCGCTCCCATAAGCGAGTGGAATAAAGTCACCTACATGATCCTCGACAGCCCCAAGACCGCCTGCGGAAGCAAAGCCCGCCTAGCACACGCGCGTTCTATTGTCGCCTAAGCCAACGCCCCTAATCTGAAGGTTATTACGACTGAGAGAATTCCCGCCACGGCGCTCGTGAGCGCGGATATCGACAGAAGCATGAAAATTAAGAAGTAAGAAGGGGCCGGAGGTGAGAGGCAGTACAATATCAGCGCATGTTCTTATCAGCGCATGTTCTTATCAGCGCATGTTCTTATCAGCGCGTGTTCTTATCAACGCGTATTCTCGAACCAACTCTAACACGCGCTCGCTACGCTCGTCGCTCAGGAATCATGCTGTGCCACCCTACGAACGCCTTCAAAAAAGGGCGTGTGAGCGATCTTTTGAAGGTCAAGCACGTCGAAGAGATCGATGCCGTAGTCATCGGTTACACGGGGGGCGAGGGTCAGCACGAGGGGGCGATAGGAGCGCTAAAAGTGGAGCTCAGCTCGGATCGCTCTAAGAAATTCAAAGTGTGCGGGGGCTTTAGTCACGCTGAGAGGGAGTTAAGTAAATTTGAAAGAGAGTACATAGGCTGTACCATCGAAGTCAAATACAACGAGATGACCAAGGGTGGCATCCCCCGCTTCCCGATTTATTTGCGCACGAAACCGAATTTTTAGGGCGAGATGTTACGGGGGGGGGGGGAGAGACGAAGAAGTACGAGAACAATTGGGAGATTGAGGGGGCGGTTGATGCGAGTGTTGGAGCGAAAGTGGAGTGTTCGGGGGAGTTCATTAACAGCGAGGATGGGCTTGAGATTCCGTGGTAATTAATTAGGAGTTCGTTTGTGTGGAAAAAATATTTCTTCTTACTATTTTACAGTTCTTGCCTTCATGGAGCTGGTGGCGGCTGTGGGCGCCGTGTTGATTTGCGTTTGGCGCTAGGTTTGGGGCTAGGTTTGGGGGGGGTGGAACGAGATTTGTGGGAGCTGGAGCGCGGGGGGGGTGGAGGTGTGGAAGAGGTAGAACGAGATTTTCGGGAGGTGGAACGCAGAGGGGAGGGCGAGTGGGGTCTTTGAGCGGATTCCTGGAGCTCTTTTCGAAGGCGCTTAATTTCTGCTCCCTGCAAGGCTAGCTTTTTAGTAGCGAAATATAGCTCGGATTTGGTAGTTTTTAGTTCTTCGTCCTTTGATGCAAGGTCCTTGTCGAAATCCATTGACCTGTACTTTGAGTCTTCGTCTCGCTGCAGTTCGTCGGGGTTTTCAAGAGATTTGAAGAGCTTCCCGGCGATGACTAAGGGGCCGTCGGCTCTGTTGACGTCGTAGAACTTGTGGAACTCCTTCTTAATAAGGAGGATGTCGCGGAAAAGTGTTTGGACTGACTTCGCAGAGCCAGCCATCCCTGGTGTCCAAGTTCATGTGCAAATTCGACGGCTCCTTGAACGTCTCCTGGAGGTACTTATTCTTGAGGCCGTGGATGTTGCACTTCTTATGAAGCACCTCAAAACAAAGCGCCATCAGGGGCGGATCCTCAAACTCAAACGTGACGCGGTTGAGGTCGTGGAAGGATTTGCCTTGCTCCATCTTCTCAAGTGCTCGAGGGAAGCCTTTCGGCGGGCCAAACTTGGTCATAGCAACCTCAGTTGTGCTCAAGTCGAGATTAAACACCTCCGCATGCAGCTCTTTCGACCACTTGCTGCCGGTGTTGTCGATGTCGTAGTGCTCGCAGATCTCCTCACAGGGATTGGCCCCGTTGAGGACGGCGGCGATCTCGTTCATGGCCGACTGGAACTCGTCCTCGTGCCAGGTCGCTTTGGCGAGCTGGAATTTCACCTGCTCTTCAAGGGAGGGGGCGAAGGGTGGCTGCACCTGATCTTTCACCTTGATATCCTTGGCCTGCTCGAACGGTTCGTAGCGACGAGGATCCGTGGTCTTGTACTTGTTCATGACAACGGCGATGAGGTCACCGAGCCTCTTTGCTTGGTCGCCGCAGAATGCCTTGAGGTTGTTGAAGGTAGCCTGGGTGGCATCGATATCGGCAGCTTCGAGCTCGCCGAACATCTTGGTCTGAAGCATCGCCGCCTTCTCCCGAGCGATGTAATAGACGATAATGGCCATGGCGCTCTTGTTCTCGCCCATGGTTGATTTCTTCTCGTCTACGGCAGCCTGGATGTCGGACTCAGTGTCGCCGCAGACCTTCATTTCATCGAGGTGAGAAGCTCCAGCATATCAACGGTCAACTGAGGAGCATCGTTCTCTTTAGCGTACGCCACAGGAGCTTGCGAGTCAATTGTTGCGTTGGTCATAGTTTGCACGACGAATTTCACGGCGACTGGTCTGTCGAATGAAAACTTGAACGGCGTCTCTCTGGACTTAGCCTCCTGTTTGAAGGGGGCTTCATGGTCGACAATGACGATCTTCTTTATTACTTCGATGTCACCCTCAAGAAAAGCTTGGACAACGGACTGGGGTAGTGGGAGGCTGGTATTAGTAGTTGAGTTGAGGTTTAAGACGCAAATAAATAAACTTACCGATCCTTCCCATCTTAGGTAGGTCACAACCGCCTTGGATTCACCGGTCTTAATACTGGAGGGAAACAGCTTGGAGCATCCGAAGAAGACATTTCTTCCAAGCACTTGAAGCGAGTCTGGCACATTTATCGATTTTATTTCGAAGCAATCCGCGAAGGCATGATCACCTATTTCTTGAAGGTTTGCGCGGTGTAGATCAAGTTTCTCTAGACTAGAGCAAAGACGGAACGCTACCTGGGCGGTCTGTTAGATTTATGATGCCATACCATGTTCTTTTCTTCTTCTTCCTTTGAGGGGGGGGCGCGTTTACCTTAAAGCGAATTTGGTTGACTACCGCGTTGGTGTCGATAAGTTTATTTTCGATATTGGAGGGGGATAGCTTGAAGCAGTTCGTGAAGACTTCTTCGCCAAACTTTTAAAGTGAGTCCCAGTTGACTAACATCGATGTTACGCTTAACAGTGGATATGGGTATAATGAAAAGCCAATAACCCAAAAACCTTTTGCGTACTTGTCGTAACAGTAAGGGGGGGGTTTGAGATATAACTGGGCTGCCTGGTCTCAAACAGAACGGGGAGGGTTAAGGAGGGGGAGGGGAAGTTGAGAGAAGGACGGGCCTAACTCCCCCTTTAAATTGGTCTAGTTAAGCTTAATTCTTAACAGGGACAGTTGAGATATTGAACGGAATTGAGTAAGAGAGATAGTAAATGCTGGGTATGTAGATTTTTTAGTTGTTGTTGTACGTCGAGATAGTTTTGAAGGCACTTAAGGAAAGATCTTTTATCCTGAGAAAATTTATGTTAGAAAGAGGGAGGCTCATGAGCAGCTACACGTGTTCCAGCTGCGGGGGGGTAGTTGCGACGAGCAGACAGGCCCAGCACGAGGAGTCCTGGTGTTCCTCAATCCCAGATGACGTAGAAGTAGAAGCACACCAACCTAACCAACACGGCCTGGCCAACACACTCCAAGACCTCAATCAGAGCCTGCACAAAATAACCAACATCGAGCTATCCTCCGGCCTAAAGCTAAGCTTCGAAGAGATTTCCGTCTGGAGCTCGGGCACGTCGACAGGAGGCGCGTTGTGGAAGTCCGAACGCTTGCTCGCAGAGTGGGTCATACGGCGTTCATTATCGCCTAGCGACATAGTCCTAGAACTTGGGTGTGGGGCTTGTCCAGCCGCTGGGATGACCGCCTCGGCCATGGGCTGCACAGCTATAATGTCCGACGTTGCAAACGTAGTATCCCTTGCCGAAACGAACCTAAAACGCAACGCTTTGAATGTTACCAAGGCAAGGAATTCACAGATAAATCGAAATAACTACGACACGTTAATTTTTGATTGGGGCTCGGACAAGATTCCCGCCCGACTGTCGTCCCTCTCTACCCCGATTTCCGTGATACTCATCGGTGACTGTATCTTCAACGATTCCACTCACGTAATTCTACTGAAAACCATAACGCAACTAAACGCTACTTTCGTTAGTGCAAAAATAATCCTTGCGTTCCAACGGAGAGGCA
The DNA here is from genome assembly GCA_012489335.1 of Triparma laevis f. inornata. NCBI lineage: Eukaryota > Bolidophyceae > Parmales > Triparmaceae > Triparma > Triparma laevis. The sequence goes on along the minus strand of BLQM01000443.1, from coordinate 24,562 downwards.
CCGTGGAAGCAGACTTCTTCGCCCTAGCGAAAGAAGAATACGATTTTCAAACCGCCGCGGTCGAAGACGTCGAGGGTTTGAAAGCTAAGCTCGACAGCAACACCTCAGCCCATCTCGGTCTCGAAATTTGTGAACTTATAAAAGTATGAATACCCAATACCCGATACACATATATATTTGAATGCCAAAAAAGTATAGCTTATTTTTAATTTACCGCTAGCCTATTGACACTTCTCTCCTTTCCTCCACTTCTCTCCTCTACTCCGGGCACCCAACTTCCTCGCCTCTGTAGTGCCTGAACGCCGTGCCCCCTTATCGTGAGCAGAACCCTTCCGTCGTCAACAATCCAATCTGGGATTAAACTTTTCTTCTGGTCGTTCCACCACTCCGGCTGGGTCTCGTTCCAAATGGGAATCATTGTGTTGGTCCAACTCCTGACCTCGGCCTCGATACTGGTCCATCGATATTTGTTGTCGGCGAAAACCATGATCCTAAACTCATCCCGATTATACTCGTCCTCCCCTGCCTCTTCATCGTGATCGTCCACGTTGTCCACGAAGGTGTCGATGGAAAATTGCCACCCCGATTTCAAACTGTAGAAAGTCTTCACGTACTCCCGCGGGATAGAACTAAAAAAAAGCCCCACAGCGAGAAGCTGTACGCTCCAAACAGCACCAATGAACGTGTAAACGCTCTCTTCGCTCAGAACCATCGTCAATTTCTCCATGTTTTCTTCGACCTCCACGTACTCCAAGTACCGGGTGGCCATGTACAGCGCCGAGAGGGGCGTCAAAAAGTAGTTGAATGCGAAATAGGCGCCGCCCATTTCCGACGGATGCCGAAACTGCGGCAAGCGTGTTAGTGGGTTAGATAGCGAAACTCGTTGCTTCGCTCCTCGTTGTCGTCATTCGCTCACCTGCAAACAACCGGTGAAGTCAACAATGAACTTGACGATAACTCTTAAACTAAAGGATAAGATGTAGCTCGGAGCTCCGTATATGGGCAGCCAGTAGCGCAAGTCCTTTCTCGCACTCTTGTAAATAATGAACAAAAGCATTTCTGCCGCCAAAAAACCGATCAAGAAGCTCTTGGACGAAATGGCGCACAAGCTGCACGCGAACGCTTTCAGAATCAGCTGGCCTCCGCTGATGAAGAAGATAAAGATCGTGGTGAAGATCTTGGCCTTGGTCTCGCTCGGAATGTACCCGAAGAATTTGGGAAAGGCCCTCCTACTCATTGCGTCCATGTCCATGTCGTAACTAATAATGGTACTCGTGAAGGCCGCCGTTGCGACACTACTAACCAACGAAAAGAGAGCGGCGCTGCTTTGGTCAGTTCCCCCCAAATACGCGTACATTTGGATCAACGTTCCGGGAATGGCCTCTGTGAAGAGCTCGGTCCCTTTCATGAAGGCCCACTCGGTCTTGTAGTCCATCAGCGTGTCCTTCCCTTGCTCCAAATCCGAGACCACCCTGTACGTGTCAACTCCGGGCTTCAAAATCGTAAGCACTAGGAACATTTCTGTCAGGGTGGTCTTGAATGGCTTCTTTCTGTTTTGAAAGAAGACCAGCAAGAGCTGCACAAAGAGATTGAAAAGCACCGTGCCTAAGGTCGCCCACGCGTAGTGATACTGGTTGCTTCCGAAGAACAAGAATATCATGAAGACGTCCGTGCCCATGTCGAACGTGGACAACAAGGCTCCAAACACCAGGCGAAAGTTGGCGTACCTCTTTGCGTTCCTTAGAAGAAAGGTGGACGACAGGTTCAGCAAAGACCTGAACTCTTCTGGATTTTCCTTCATCAGCGAGTTCATGCAGGGATAATGGTGGATCAGCATATGGATCGCCTCCTCTTCTGAATTCGCCTTGACCAAATACTTGAACCCCCTCGCGCACTTCACCAAGTCTGGCTGTTTGACTTTCGACAGTGGCATTTTACAAATCGGAAGCTCCGTCGGGCTTCTTCGTTTCTTGAGGAGCTGTAGACGAAACCAGAGCGAGGAGGGAATGGGGGGAGTTAGTTTAGGATGTTCTCAATGCGAGGAGCGGCGTGCGAACCGAGCCGAGATTATAAATTGCTCATCATAGCAAGAACTCGTTAATTTGGACTTGCTCCTCGTTGTAATTATGACGCCTTCGTAATCTCGTTGCTTTGCTCCTCCTGAGCTTCGTCCTCGCACTAAACTCACCTCGCCCATGAATATTAGGCTCGCCTGGTGGGGATTCAACTGCTTGTATTTCACCCGGGTTGAAATTCGCCGTGAGGGTGAGGAGGCGGACGAGATTCTTCCACTATCCTGACTCTCCCACTTTCCGCTGTCACTTTCCATGTTTGCGGAGGCTCGTCCACTGACGCCCCCGTTAGGGCTATTAAAGTAGTGGCCTTCGTTGCTGGTGTCCCGCTGGGACTGGGGCGTAGACTGGGGTGAGGGCTCGGGTTCCAAGGCGTTCGGTGCCACTTTACTAACCATCTACGCTATTGCCTGGCAGCCTGCCAAACAAACACTGGAGCAGTCACTAGAGTTGGATCTAGTCAGTTAAGGGGGGAAAGTTATCCCTGGGTGCGTTGCAGTGTCGTCGGTTATTTGTTTTGGCTCGCAAATAATTATCCCAAGCCTCG
>BLQM01000443.1:2579-14820 GCA_012489335.1 Triparma laevis f. inornata | reverse complement strand
GGAGGAGGAGGGAGGGGAGGAGGAGTACTATGGCGCCCCTGACGAGGCCGTGTGGAGCGACAAGTCCGCCGCGATTTTGGCGGCCGAGAAGGCGGCGGCGGAGGGCGACAACGACGTCATCCCCACGCATGACAAGAACGGCAAGAAGATCTCCAACAAGGAGAGGAAGAGGCTGCAGAAGGAGAAGGACAGGTTGAAGAGGGACTTGGAGTACCAGGAGGCCGCCGAGGCGGCGAGCAAGGAAGGGGCGCAGTTCGCATGCAGTCAGACCGCCGTGAATGACAATGACCCCCAGTGGCAGAACGCGCTGGACATCAACATTCCCAGCTTCAACATCTCCGCCGCCGGCAAGGTTTTGTTCAAGGACTCCCCTTTGAACATCGCCCACGGAAGGAGGTACGGTGTCGTGGGACCCAACGGAAAGGGAAAGAGTACGCTTCTGAAGATGATAGCTAGTGGCGATTTGAAGTTGCCTCCTAGAATTGACTTTTTGTACGTTGAGCAGGAGGTGAGGGAGGGAGTGGGGGAGGGGGGTGGAGCAAGAGCGACGATAATGTTAAGAACATTCTATACTAACGTGGAGTGGGCGACGAGATTACGAAGGCATTTCAATGAGGAGGCTCTTCGAAAACGCCGCTCGTATTGAAACGACGAGTATTACGAACGAACATTCTATACTAACTCCCCCCTTCCCTCCTCCACACCCCTCCTCCGCAGGTCGTCGCTGATGACACCAGGGCCGTCGACGCGGTTCTTAAGGCCGACGTCAAGCGCTGGAAATTGTTGGAAGAGGAGAAGGCGCTCATGGCGAAGATCGACGCTGGAAACGAGGAAGACGATGTTAGCAAGAGGCTCGCGGCCGTTTACGAGGAGCTCGAGGCCATCGGTAGCGATACCGCAGAGGCCAAGGCAAGGAGGATCCTGTACGGTCTCGGATTCGACGTCGAGATGCAGACGAAGCCGACGAAGCAGTTCTCCGGAGGGTGGAGGTGAGAAGCTGCGAAGAGCGAAGTGACGAGCTGGGAATTCGTTAATTCCGAGAGTTACCATGAGGAGCGAAGCGACGAGATATAGTAAGCACATTATACTTACTCGTCGCTTCGTTCCTCGGCTCCTCGCTTTGCTCGTCGCAGGATGCGTATCTCGCTAGCCCGCGCGCTCTTCATCGAGCCCACGCTGCTCATGCTCGATGAGCCGACCAACCACTTGGACCTGAACGCCGTCATTTGGCTGGACGATTACTTGCAGAAGTGGAAGAAGACCTTGTGCATCGTGAGTCACGACCAGGACTTCTTGAACTCCGTCTGCCAGGAGATTTTGTCGCTGGACGATTTGAAAATCGTTCCGTACAAGGGCAACTACGACACCTACAAGAAGATGGAGGAGACCAAGAGGCGCCAGCAGTTGAAAGCGTACGAGAAGCAGGAGAAAAGGCTCAGGTCGCTCAAGCAGGGGAAGAACAACATTAGCAAGGCGAAGGCGACCGAGCAGGTTAAGGCCAGTAAGAGTAGGGAGCCCGGAGCGAGGAGTAAGAAGAAGGAGAACGATTTGATTGCGAGTGGTCAGGTAGGTGGAGTGGGGGGGGGGGGTGAAGCGACGATGCAATATAATATATAATCATATCGAATTATGTAGTTTATGTATTATGAATTTCTATTCTCTAACACAGCTCGCTTCGCTCGCTGCTCGCAGCAAGCCGCAGAAGCCGTCGAACTCATCAAGCGTCCCCGCGACTACAACGTGAAGATCGAGTTCACAGAAGTCGCAGAGCTCTCCCGCCCCGTCATGGAAGTCAACAACGTCCACTTCCGCTACAGCCCCAAGAACCCAGTAATCTTCAACAACGTCGACTTTGGCATCGACATGGACTCTCGTATCTGCATCGTCGGACCCAACGGCGCAGGAAAGTCTACCCTGCTGAAGCTCCTCACCGGAGAAGTCGAGCCCACAACCGGCGAAATGAAACGCAACGCTCGGCTACGCATGGGAATCTACAACCAGCACTTCGTCGACCGTCTCCCCATGGACAAAACGCCCGTAGAACATTTAAGAGACCGCTTCCAGAATGAAGACTACCAATCCATCAGGAACAGACTAGGAAAGTACGGGTTGGAGGGCCACGCCCACGAAGTCGTAATGAGGGATTTGAGCGGCGGGCAGAAGGTGAGGCGCGGCGAGGAGCGAAGCGAAGCGACGAGCTTGGAATGTGGTAAATTCTGTTCGTTATTTGGCTACAAAAGTAGCTTCAATCTTAACACCGACGCTACTTTCGTCGTTACTTAACTCTAACTCGTTATCGCCAATCCTCATGCTCCTCGCTACGCTCGTTGCAGGCTCGCGTCGTATTCGTGGACCTGAGTTTGAGCAGCCCTCACATCTTGCTCATGGACGAGCCCACTAACAACTTGGACATCGAAACGATCGACGCCTTGTGCGACGCGATCAGAGAATTCAACGGAGGCGTCGTCGTCGTAACTCACGACGCTAGACTAATCGAAAGCTGCGAATGCCAGCTCTGGGTCGTTGAGAAATTAGGAGTCACGCCGTGGACGGCAGGGTTCGAGGATTACAAGGAGAGCTTGTTGAAAGAGATGGAGGAGCAGATGGAGAAGGAACAGAGGGAGAGGGATGCGAGGTTGAGGGCGAGCGCTGAGGCGAAAATTAAGAAATTGAAAGCGATTGAGGCGGCGAGGAAGAAGAAGTGAGGGGGGGGGTGGGGGAGGTTAATTTAGTTTTGGGTCTTTAACAATTTAAAAATGGCATTTATTTATTGGTTTCACGGCATTCTCTGATAACATTCTCAACCTCCTCCCATTTTCCCTTCTCAAAATCTATCGGCACTCCATTCTTCTGTATCCTTGTCCCCTTCGGCGTAACATACTGCGACGAGCGTAGCGAGGAGCGGTCGAGCGAAGTCTCGCCGTGTTAGAATCTTACATGGCGAAAAAGCAACGCTGAAGTATCGGCTATCGCTACGTCGTTCCTCCCAGTTACTCTCTGAATCAACGCATTCGCATTTTTCTCACCTCCGCCACAGTAATAACCAACCCCTCCCCATCATCCAACCCATAAACCCCCTGAATCAATCCCTTCCCAAAAGACCTCGTACCCTGAGTCGCTGATGCACAATTATCACGTAACGCACCAGTTAGAACTTCCGAGGCTGAAGCGGTACCTGAGTCTACTAGTACTTTTACTAAAGTATCATCAGTGACGATTTTTTTGTTTTTGGGGGTTTTTACTGGGAGGGTTTCACCTTTACCGTCTTGGACTGTTGCGGCTAATTTATCGGATAGGAAGAGGGAGGCAACGTCGATCGCGGATTGAAAGGAACCGCCTCCGTTTGATCTAAGGTCAATTATAATTTTTTTAACGTTTGAATTTGATTTTATTACGTCCTCAATATCATCGTAGGATTTTCCATTAAATTCTTTTAGTTTTATAGTTAACTCTGAGGATTTTACATCGTAATTTGATTCAACTTTGGAGTTGAAGTTGAATTTACGGTCGATTGTTATTTGGCCTTTGCCTTTTACTGACATTGTTAAAGTTGAGCCTCCGTCGTTTATGAAGTTTACTGCGACGGGGGGGGAGGGGGGAGCGGAGGAGCGAAGCGACGACGAGTTAGCGGTGGAGATGGTTTACGACCGTAATTGGAGCTTGTCCAGCTAGTCGCGTTCGCTCCGAGACTGCTTCTCACCTATCTCCATTGCTGTTTTGCCTTTCGTTGAGACGTCGTTTACTTTTAGTATTATATCACCTGCGAGAGTTACGTGTAGTACGAGGAGTCGTCGGGACGATGAGAGAGAGAGAGAGAGAGAGAGAGAGAGAGAGAGAGAATTAGTACGTTGAAGTTTTTGAATGCGTAAAATTCGCTCAACGCATATATATATTCCTCACCTTTCTCCAACCCAGCCTTCTCCCCCGTACTCCCTCCAACCGGCGTACTCGTAATACAAATATAACCCTCATTCACATCATCCAAAGGATGCGCGCTAACATAAGGAGACAATAAACAACCTATACCGACGAGATCGTATTTCTGAATTGCGGTGTATTGGGAGGGAGGGAGGAGGCGGGTGTATTTGTCGTTTAGGGTGGAGAGGATGGTTTTTGTGAGGGTTTGGTCGGCAGAGGCTTTGGTGGGGAGGGTGTTGAATATTTCGGGGTAGTTTTTTTGGATGTAGGTTGTGAAGGTTGATCCGGGGGAGACGTGGGAGTTGAAGGTGCGGTCGTAGTAGTTTTGGTCAAGGAGCTTCACGACAGAGGGGGCGACGGGGGCGACAGAGGGCGAGGTGGAGGAAAATTGGGGAGGGAGGAAGGAGGGGAGTGGGAGAGTGAAGGAGAGCGAGAGGTGGATAAGGAGAGGGAGTAGTAGGGTGTGGCGGAGGATATGGGTCATTCTGTGAAGGGTGGGGATGAGTGAAAAGGGAGTTGACGAAGGCCGACGAGGTCGGAGCTAAAATCTTCAAATGCACATCCCTAAGATGCAGCTGTACTAATCTAACTGGATTGATCGGGTGATGAGTAACAATATTGACATCGTGGACTTACTGCTTGTTCGTTTTGAAGACCGTAGAGTGCTTCTCAATTTCGCAAGTCGAAAATCCTTGGAAACGAATTTGCAAATTTTCCTCTATTACGCAATCTCAAACGATATCTCAGTGTGTTTCAGCTAGATTCGTGGCATAATCGGAGGCTTGACTTACATAGTTCAACCGATTCCTGCTACACAGAACCATTTACACGTCTTCAAAGTCGAGCCAAGAACTCGCGCAGAAAGATGAAAATTAGATTCTATTTTCTCCTCCTCCTCGTACTCCAAATACTCATCGCACTCCCAACAGCCACATCCTTGACCTTCTCGACGTCCGTCCCACTACCAGCCCCACCTCCGTCGACTCTCCCCGCAATCCTCTGCGACCTAACCCTCGTCCCCACCTGGAGCAGTCTCCCCTGCACCGTAACCTACCTCTCCAAATCCCCCTTCATGACGTCTTCCTCCCTGACAGAATGGAACGTAAAAAATCCATTCAAGCGCTTAGGCGTAAAAGGCTCTTCCTTCGTCTGGCATTCCTCCTCCTCTATAACCTCTACTTCTTCCTCGACTAAAATAAATTGGTCGCCGTCTGCTCCACCTCCTTCGTTTAATTCAAAGTTAGTTAGAGGGGTCCCCTTAAAAACATCAGGATCGATACAGTTGAACCCTGAGCGTATAATGTTGTTGATGACAGTGGAGGTTAGAGAGGTTAAGGGAGTTAAGAGAGTTGGGGAGTGGATGTTGAATCGACAGCTTAAACGATTATTAAAGTATGCTATAAAAAAAGAGGAGGAAGCACTAATCACTTCCGTTGAACAATAAATAAATAAAATAAAACGCCATGATTTGATATGAAAAGAAATCTTTCCTCTCCCCAATTCATGCATACTTGAACACGCTCTTCCCCTTCAAATCGTCTCCCGCCTTTCCCTTCCTCTTAACGATTTCCTCATCGAACAACACTGAATTGTTCTTCTTCTCTATTCTCCTCCTCTCCCTCTCCTCCTTCACCGCCTGTTTCCTCGCCTTCTTCTCCTCCACAGTCTCCCCCTTTTTCCTCCCTACCCCCTTGTTCTCTCCTCCGCCGGTTATTTTTCTTTCCTTCCCCTCCAAAACGTTCAAAGGTAAACCAGTTTTCTCGCTCAGCTGAATGATCTGCTCCTCCTCCTCCTCAATAGACTCCACGACCTTCTTCTTTTTCTTCTTTTTCTTCCTACCCCCTCCAATCGTTACCGGGTTGTTGTCCAGATTACTGTACGTTGATAGGATACTCTCGCAGTCCCAAGGGTTGCTCTCTGCCACAGTGAAGTAGCTCTTCCCATCAATCAAAACATCCTCCTCCGGGGGCTTCTGTACTCCCCTACCGAGCGTCTCCATCGCTGCAGCGAGTTCCTCGTTGATATCGATCTTCGTAACCTCCTCATCGTCCTCCAAGCCCTTCAAGAGATCTCCACCGCCCCTCATCTTGCCGTTGACGAGCGCGCTGAAACCAGAACCCCCAACCTTCTTCTTCCTTATACCCTCAATGAAGATCTCGTCCTTCTTCGCAGTCAAGTAGTCGTCAAGGAGAGAGTGAACATACGTGTCAGTCTCCACATCACGCAGCAGCGCAACATCGTCATCAATGATCTGAGGCTGTGTTTGCTCTTGTTCTTGTTCTTCATCGTCGTCCTCACTTCCAACGCTCCCCTCTTCGATCCAATCTCCACCTCCTCCGCCTGCGTTGAATTCTAACGCTCCGATTTCCTCGTCGTCGTACTCCGCTAGCGTCTGCAAGTACGCTTCAGTGACTGCCGCGATTCTCTCTTTCTCAGCGTCATTGTTGTTCGCACCGAGATCAACGACGGGGGTCATTCCCCACATGTCTTCGTCGTCTTCACCGAAGTCATCGAATTCACCTGATTCGTCGGAGTCGAGCTCGTCGTCGCTGCTTCCGTCGGCTCTTTTGACGCCTTCGAAGACGTTTTCTCCTCGGAAGACGACGTTTCCTCCGCGAATTTGTTCGGATTTTTCGATCAAGTTTGCGATGTGAGCTTCATAGTCGAAATCTCCGAAACCGTTGGATGCCTGAGGGGGGCGAGCGGCGAGCGAACGAGCGGTGAGCGAAGCGAGCGTGCGTTAGTATAAAAGTTGAATCGTAATGTAGATTCAGATCATATACAATTTCTCACCTCCTCCCCCCCCCCTCAATCCCCAACCCTTTCCCTTCATCCACATAATACCCCCTCTCCTTCAACTCCTCCTTATCCAACTCCTCCTTCCCCGCAACCTCACAAAAATCATCCAACAAATCCCCCTCCCCATCCTCCCCCCCATCAACATCAAACAAATCATCACCAAACAAAACATCAGCCATATCCTTATCCATCCCTTCATTGGTTAAAGTGATACTCTCAAGCATTCTCTCGACCTCTACGTTTTCTTTAACTGGTTTTGAGAAGACGTCGTCTTCTCTGTTGACTTTTTCACCGGAGGGGAGAGTTATTTGACCGGATTGAGCTGCAACAAGCGAAGCGACGAGCGAAGCGACGAGCGAAGCGACGAGCGAAGCGAGTCGCATGAAGATTGACGTTGACGAGTTAGAATTACGTCGCGACGACTTTAACTTAAGCACTGAGTCTGAAACTACCAGCGGAGCCGAATTACTAGCGCAAATGTCAAGGTTCGCAGCTCGTCGCTTCGCTCCGAGACGCCTTCTCACCTGTGCGAATGTGTTGGGAATAATCGTAACCGTCGTTTAGGAAACCCATTGAGTCCACGAAGTCTTTTTTAGGGTTTGGGGGGGGGGGGGGTCGTTCGCTCCACGCATTTCCGAGTCATTTTGAGCGAGAAGGTCAGTTAGGTTCTCGGATGCGGTTTGATTGCGGGCGTTGGGACGTTTGGTTGGGATGAGAACTCCAGGTTGGTTGATGGCGTCTTCGTCGTAGATGTCGCGTTGGGAACGATGGACGAGGGTGAAGGTTGTTGAGGATTTGTTCTTGTCGACGAACTTCTTCTTGGACTTTCCCATGGTCGATGAGACTCAGTCGATTTGTTCTTCTTGGTCGCTTCACGAGAAGTAGATTATTGGAAATTAGCGTTAACGTTGGAGGTTGTGGCTTAATTGTAGAGTAGCTACTGGTATGAGAAATACGTAGATTACGTGAAAACTTCGTATCTTGCGTGGGAAGGGAGCAATCAGAGTTTGTTCTTCACAAAATTGGTGGACTCCTCCAGTTCCAGAAACTTGTCCACGCATTCCACACCCGTCTCACGATCTAAATAATAAGGTCCACCCCTTTTCCTACAGTACAGGTGCCCAAAACTTACCCCATTTATTCTTTACCACACTCCAAAAATCCCCCACAACCCCAAATTCGTCCTCCCCTCTTGCGCAAAAATGCCCTACGGTCAAGTCGTAACCGGTCCCCCCGGCTCCGGCAAAACGACCTACTGCCACGGTCTCTCCCAGTACCTCACCCTCCTCTCCCGCTCCTGCCACCTGATAAACTTCGATCCGGGATGCGATCCTACTACGTTCATGTCGGAGACCGTAGGTGAGAAACGGAGAGGACGAAGCATCAAGAGGACGAAGAGGACGAGGCCCAGTCTCGGAGCGTCGCGACGAGCTAGAAATTCATTGATTCCGTACGTTACGGCTGCGCCATTATCTTCAAACCTCCTCCCAACTCTAACACGCTCGCTGCGCTCTCTTTCGCTTCGCTCGCCTTTCTTCACAGACGTAACCTTTGACATCCGTAAAATCGTAGACCTAAACAACGTCATGGGAAAAGGTTGGGGTCCAAACGGAGGTTTGCAATGGTGCTTCGAGTACATTGCTCATAACGCGGAAGAGGTCATGAAGAGGGTTAAGGAATCTGTTATTAAGAAGGAGAGGGAGAAGATTGAGAGGATTGAGAATATTTCAAAGGAGGGAAAGAAGGAGTTGGAGAGATTTAGTGATGAGGAGATATTCCAGGCGTGTTATTTGATAGTTGATTTTCCGGGGCAGGTTGAGGTGCGAACAAACGAACCCCAACCCGAACGTCGAGACGTTACATATCGTTAACTAACAAACCCAAAACCTTCGTCGGTTCCCCGTTCGCGTTCCCTGCGTCGCTTCGCTCGCAGCTCTACACACACTCCGAATCCTCCTCAACCATCCTCTCCCACCTAACCAAACCCATTCAAAAAGGCGGCCACATAGGCTTAAACGTCGTAAACGTAAACCTAGTCGATTCCACAAGCATCTTCGACGCCGGTCGCTTCATCTCCACATGCTTAACAACTTTAATGTCCTGCATACGTTTGAGTTTACCTGTGGTGAATGTATTAACTAAGGTAGATTTATTGAGGAATCAGGAAGCGGTTTTTGATATTGAATTTTTCGCGAGTTGTGATAATCTGAATCCGCTTTTGCAGTATCTTGAGCATGGAAGCGTTGAGGAGTCCGGGGAATATGCGGATGATGAGGATTTTCAGAAAGCAAGACAAAAGGTTAAAGACTCAATCTTCTATAAGAGACACAAGGAACTTACTGAAGGCATAGTTGAAGTTATTGAGGATTATGGGTTAGTTAATTTCAAGCTTCTATGCGTGTCAGATGCAGCGTTGATGGGGCGAGTTGTCGCGGAGTGCGATAAAGTTAATGGGTATGTTTACACGAGGGAGGAGTATGCTACGGATGATAATAAGGTCAATGCTATGTTTAAGGCGGCGGTTAAGAGTGATGGGTTTAATGGGAGGCAGAAGGTGAGGAAATGAGAAGAGAAGAGCAAAGCGAAGAGATGGGAATAAGCGACGCAACTAACCGTAATTCTAACTCATTTGTCACAGGAATTGGAAGATGTTAGAGAGAGGTATATTATGAAGAACAAGGTGGTTGAGAATGAGGAGGAAGATCCTAATCCGAAACGGTAATCCCTTTTACTTTTGCAAAAATGTTTCTAAATTTAAAGAAAATTATTAGGATGTGGAGCAGAGGTGGGCGATTACAGCATTGTTGTCGTCAACGTTAATATTGGAGGGGACTAGCTTGGAGCAGTTGTGGAAGACGTATTCACCAAGCCCCCAAGCGAAAAGCGAGTCCGGGATCGTCATCGATGTTAGTTCTCTGCAACTGTCAAGGCAGCGTAACCTAATTTTTGAAGGTTTGTGTGGAGGAGATCGACGGTTTCTAGACTGGATCAACGTTCGAAGGCGAAATCGCCGATAGATGCCAATGTCGTCGGGAAAGATACGGTAGTCAAACTACTGCAGGCACCGAAGGCACCTTCACCGATGCTCTCGACGCCCTCCGGGATATCAACAACGACGAGGTTGAGGGCAAACTTGCAGGCATAGTCTCCGACCTTCGTAACATATAGAAGGAAGATCACCCGCATTACGAGGTTAAGCCTCTCCTCTCGAGCAATACCTGTATTATAACTTATATCACTCCCATCGTGAACGAGAAGCTTGCCTCTCTGACCGCCGTTTTCAATAATCCTCCTCAGTTAGCTCTCGATCTCACGCAACCACGGCTTCGTCGCCAACCACAGCGCCATCAACATATCGTCCGGAACGTACTCGACGAAGTGTCGACTGTACTCAGGTGTGTGTATGAACTGATCAGTCGTCGCAGGGACAGTGTAAACTGTCGTCAAAGTCGTCGAACTCGCTGCCGGAGGGAGTTTGATAATCCCCTCCTGATCCCCATTCTCCTCGTCTCCCGCTCCCCTCTTCCCACTCATTTCAGGGCTCTTGTGGCTCTCATTAGTCTCGGTGGCTACAGAATTGGACATCGTGGTACGTAGGTTTCGAGAAATTGACTGCTAAACTTTTTCAGATTTTCTTCCCTCAAATTTCAGTGTCTCGATTCTACCACACGCAACACCGAAGTCTATTACTCTTTTTACGTACACTCATCATAGTATCTCAGTCCCCCTTCCATCCCCTCAAAACTCACCAAACTTCCCCAAAAAAGAAAGCTAGCCAATCTCCATCCAAACCTGCGGCGCTCGTGAAGGATTCTGTGGAGATGAGTTGCTGCCATTGCGCCACTGATAAGCCAGATACTGATTTGGCCTATTGCCGTGTGCTCAAAAGTTTTCATTCACTGGGAAGCCGCGCATTCAATCAAAATGAGCAGGCTAATGTCTTCCCGGTCGACTACTTTGCAAGCTTCTTTGATGAGCGACTCAAGCCCCTCCAGGACAACTACCGCTGATTCGCTGGTAACTAAGCCTCCTGCACCTAAATCGTTTCATACCCTCAGCTCCGAAACAACTGTTGAAGCGTTGCATGAAGGGGAAACGTTTAAAGCGAAGGTGGGAATCGTGTTCCGTGAGTCCTTTTCCACTTGCATTATAATTGACCCTTTCTCGTGTCGCAGATCATCAGCTACGATGAGAAGTTCGACGAGTATAAGGTGAACTTCTTCGTCGACAGGTCGACGTGCTTCATTCCCGCGTCTGATATTTCAACGATCAAACCAACTCTAGACATCGAACCTCAGAAGAAGAAACCGAAGGTCGCTGAACCCTCACCCCCTCGCTCCAGTGTGGCAGAAATCGATGTCGGCGTTGATGTTTGAGCCCGCCAAAATAAGCTAGCTCTAACAGACGGTCAAGCCTGCGGTTGCGGTAAATGCCGCTGAGACATCGGAGGCTGCGGTCGTTGCAGGGATCATAACTATGTCCATGGCGAAAAAGAGGGTCTCATTGGTGGCCTCGTTATGTCCGGTCGCGAATCGGAGATGTGCGACATCGGTAAACTCGGAGACGCTGCGGATTTAAAAAGGAGATTTTATGCTACCACCGATTGCGCCACCAACAGGAATTTCGTCGAGGCCGGCGAGAACTGCTTCGGCTTAATCGTGGACGAGAATATTCTAACGGGAGAATTCATCGTGGAATATTGCGTAGAAATCATGACCGACGAGCAGATGTTGCTTCGAGAGCAGTGGTACGCCAGATCGCCCGTTCACTTCATTAACAGTTGCGCTATAATCTTTCAAGGTGTAGCTGTGGACGCTCAGCTTTTCGGTTCTGAGGCGCGCTTCGCGAACCACTCGTGCGAACCTTCGGCTGAATTCAGCCTCATGTATCCTTCGAAAAAAGGCCAGAGAGGTGTCGGAGGGTTGGACGGAATGAGAATAGGAATATTCGCGACAAGATGAAATAAGAAGGGGGAAGAATCACCGTCAGCTACGGCGAGGAGGGGGCTAGCAAGGTTAAGTGTTTTTGTGGGAGTAATAGTTGTATTGGGTTTTTATAAATTAGGAAAACCCGAAGAAAGACAAGAGAAGAGAAGAGAAACCGATTGACGATTGACGAGAAGAGACACGAAAATTAACAATTGTACATTATCCATCGACTAGGAATAAAAAACAAGAGCAATTCATATTTAAAGTCTTTCTCGAATTTGTCTATTATACACTTAACTTTACTCTAAAATCCATATCGTACAAACTAAACTACCCCCCCCATCCCCCCCAAACCCCCCCCACTACTTCAAACTCTTCTCAACCTCAAACAACTTCTGCAATGCCTGCGTGTGCTGCTGCCAAGCCTTGTGCCCAGGACTGCTCGGACTCGCCGCCGGCGGTCCTATGCCTGCCGCCGCCATGGCCCTGTCTGAGACTCCCCTCATTCCTCCACTCATCCCTGGACTACTCTCTCCCCCAGAGTAACTCTGATACCCCCCCCCAGTCTCTATGCTCAAACCACTACTACTACCACC
>BLQM01000442.1:0-23515 GCA_012489335.1 Triparma laevis f. inornata | reverse complement strand
CTGCTATGCCCTCGTCTCTCTCTCTCTCTCTCTCTCTCTCTCTCTTTCCCGCAGAAATCGATGGGACTGAAGCAGGCGTTGGAGGTCAGGAAGAGCATTAGCGATGGAAATAATGTTAAGACTCGAAAGAAGAAACCTCTCGACCCCGAGTACGAAAAGGCCGTGTTAGCTCGCGACAAGGCCTACATCCAAGCCAGGAAGGAGATGGAGCTGAAGGACAAGCACGGAACCATCATGGTGAAAATCCCGGACGAGTTTAATTCGGACATCTGGGAGGTGCAGTGCAGCAAGAGCAAGGGAGAAAGGGGGAGTAAGGGAGGCAGGCAGTGCTTGACCTACAGGTACTACGTCAAGGGCTGGGGGGACAAGTGCATGGGGCTCAGGAATGCTTTGAAGGTTAGGAAGAAACTGAGCGAGGACTTGAGCGAAGAGGACCACACGGATTTGAAGGTGAGGGAGGTGCTTAATACTGCAAGGAACGAAGCGACGAGTTGGGAATGCATCAATCCCGCGAGTTACTGCAAAGAGCGAAGCGACAAGCTATAGTAAGCACATTAACTAACTCGTCGCTTCGTTCCTCGGAATTCGTCCTCGGCTCCTCGCTACGCTCGTCGCAGGCTCGGGTCATCGCTGGGTTGCCCAGAGCGGATCTGACCATCTACGAGAACGAGGAGATGGAGAAGGACCCGAAGTCGGCCGCCTCCCAGCGGCTGGAGGCCGAGAGGATCCGCGGCATCAACCACCTCGGCAAGCAGGACGAGATCGTAAAGGAGGAGGGGGAGGATGGGGCGGAAGAGGACGTTGATGAAGTCATCATGGAGGAAAGTGGAGAGGAGGAGGAGAGCGAGAAGGAAGGGTTAAAGGTAGTTACGGAGGTGGTCACGGAGACTGCCACGACCACGACTGAGACTTTTTTTACTGCTAAAGATAAGGAGGAGGAGGAGGACGACTGTGCTTCCATTGAGGAGCAAATTATTGAGAGGGAAATGTGAGAGTGGTGGTAGTAGTAGTAGTAATAGTAGTAGTAGTAGTAGTAGTAGTAGTAGTAGTAGTAGTAGTAGTAGTAGTAGTAGTAGTAAGAAGACGCCAATTTAGGGAGAAAAAAAGAGAGAAAAGATAAGAAGAGAAAAAGAGAAAAAGAGAAGAAGTAGAAACAAGAGACGGGGGAAGAGAGGTATATATAACGTAATGGTTAGGTGCGACTTAGTAGAAGTACGAAGTAGTAGACGAATATATATTTCAGTGAGAATCTCTTTTAGAGCAATATTGTATGTAAAGCGAGTTGGCGAGTAAGTTAAAAGTAAGAAAGTAAGTTAAGAAGAAGTAAGATAAGGATAGAAGACGTAAGAAATGGCAAAATATATTTTAGCTTTGAGTATAATAGTTGAACGACCTGACATATGGCGAAGAAAAGAAATAAAGGAAAAAGAAGCAGAAAGTTCTGTTTAAAAAAATCGATATTCGTCGTGGTTTATTTTCATTTAATTCTGCAGCTCATCCCATTCTTCCTCATCAATCATCTGCCCTTCAGCGTCTTCATCCTGCACGGTCCCTTTCCTAGCTTCAATAGTCTTCTTCGCGAGGTTCCACACAGCACTCTGCTTCTTCGCCCTCTGCTTAGGTTTAAGAAGACTCGCTTGCTTCCGCAACTTGCTGTCGTCGAAGCCTTGCCTCTTCCTGAAAGCTGCTGCCATGACGCTTCCTAAGTCGGCCGGGTTCGTCTCGTCATCTATTTCCTCGATACGACCGCCGACGATTTCGTCGGTTTCTTTTAGTTGCTGTTCTTTGGCGGCCTTTTCCATTTCTTTGGCGGCCTTTTCAACATCGTTGAGTTCGTCCTGGACGTCTTCGATGTGGAAGCCCTTTTCGGGGTCGAGCTCTAGGTCCTTTTCCTCCTCGGGGGTGAGCAAGACGATGCCTTGCAGGGCGAGGGAGGCTACTTTGTCCTTGTGCCGAGTTTGAGTGCTGTGCTTTTTAGATTCCTGCGGCTTCCACTTGTCCTTTGAAGTGTTCTTCCCGAACAACGCTCCGTACTTCATCATCGCCTTCAGCTTCCCCTTCTTGGTCGCATCCGGGAACTTCGTAGCCACGAACATGCTGATCCCGTGAGAGTAAGCGATGGGATTGATCTGCAACGAACGTAGCGAGTCGGAAGAAGATTGACGTTGAAGAGTTAGAATTACGAAGCGGTGATAGTGGCATCGATATCAAGACTGAAGCTACTGGTGAAGACGGATTACGACAGTAATTGTCGTATTTGCAGCTCGTCGCTTCTCACCTCCACGTCCCACTTGCTGTGCTTCATGTGAGCAGAACGAGTCTCGTAAGTTCCGTAACTGCGACGAGCGTAGCGAGTCGCATGAAGAATTGTGTTAACGAGTTAGAATTGCGTAGCGGTGAAAGCAACGTCGACATCTAGACTGGAGCTACTAGCGCAGCCGTATAACGAGCGGAATTGCAGCATTCCCAGCTTCGCTTCGCTCCTCGCAGTTCCTCACCTTATCGATATGAACTTTCCCTTCTTCGGTTTCAGCAGCCTGCAGGCCTCCTGGTAGGCTAAGAGCGCGTTGTCGATCGTGTTGTAAGAGCAGAAAATGCAGTCCAAGCATCCCTTCTCAATAACGGCGTCGAAGGTTCGGTCAGGGAAAGAATCGAGCTTCATGGCGTCGCCCACCAGGAACTCGAGGCCTTCGCAGTCCTTGTAGCGGAACTGCATTTGGGAGATTACCACGTTGGATGTGTCAACGCTGACGATGCTGTGGAGGGGGGCGGGGGGTGGCGAGCGAAGCGAGCATTTTGTGTTAGCGATGGAGATAATGAATGTGCGGGCGATGAACCACGCGTCTTCTTACCTCCTGTAACCCATATCATACAATACCTTACTCAAAGTACTATTCCCACACCCCAATATCAATATCTTCTTCCCCCTATCCTCCCCCACATGCAGCTCAATAACATTCGCAATCTTCTTAGGATCAACATACCAGTCGAAGCTGTAATTCTGTCCGTGTTCTCTTCTAAAATTCTCGTATCGTTCGTCCCAGTATGTGGGTTCACCGTAGGGGTGGACGCGGACGTGTTCGCGGCGGAGACGTTCCATGAAGGAGACGCCGAGGGAGGTTTGGCCGGAGGCTAGGGAACCCATGGCGCTGACGTCGCCGACGGTCTCGACGCCGGAGATGGAGGCGGTGTCGTGGAGGGCTTTAGTGGCGGATTCGGCCATGGTGGGGATTTTGGAGGAGGGGGCGGGNNNNGAGGGGGGGAGGTAAGGTGTTAAGGTGTTTCTGTTTTAACTGAAGGGAACTAAATTGCCTAGGATATATATTCGTGCACCAGTAACGGGGCAGGGGGGGGCAGGCGGGGGATGACGATATGGTTTTGGCTAGGCAGGAAGGACTGTGGTTGAATTGCGACCGAAATGAAAATAGTTGCAATTCTCGGGGTAATTTTGGCTTAATTCCTTGAAAGACGAGCATTATTTGTTGTGCCTGGGGCATTAGAGCTGCCGAAACGAACCTTTAACACGGACAAATAAAGGACGTACCGCCTGTATAAACCATCGCACCCCTTTAGGTCAGTCTAATATAACGAGATCAATAGCCGACGTTTCCCGATGACCGTTGCAGCCTTTTTATTTGCATGTTAAACATGACGATCATCGCCTCCTTGATGCTTTCTAGTACTCTACTGCTCCATTTCGAATCCTTTCTGCTGGTCCAAGGCAAGAAATAAATTTCGAAGCCTACGGTACTAGTGGTTTTAGCCCGGGTTAAGGCGCCCGTATCGCCCTCTCCCTCCCCCTTGATGCCCCCAACCCACTCTTTCCCAACAGCTCGTTCGACTTCGTTGCCCTAACCTAACCCCCTCCTCCTCCGGGAGTTGAGGACGCAGGTGTTGCAACAGCCATGGCAAACCCGCTCTAACCCCCTCCTCCCCCACCCGCAGACCCCCATGGGCTGCTGCAACACCGGCGTCCTGAACTCCCCCGTCTTCCAAAAAACCGAAGCATGGGGCTACCTCTGGGTCCTCCTAATCCGCGGAGTAGGTACGAAGTCACGAGGAACGAAGCGACGAGCTGGGAATGCGACAATTTCGGTTGCAATCCGTCTGCGCTGGTAGATTTAGTCTAAACACACAGGCTTCTATCTACGCTACGCTATTCTAACTCGTTAACACCAACCTTTGTGCGACTCGCTACGCTCGTCGCAGGCTGGACAACCTGGGTATTCCTCTCCGTGGCGATTCTGAAGTATAGCAATAACAGCGTTGGGTGCAGCACGAAGGGGTTTGAGATGGGGTGGAATTCGACGATGAATAGGACGCAGACGGAGGATGAGGCTAACCTCGTTGAGATTGATTGCACCGGAGAAATTGATTTCATGGGCAAGATGATGACGCCCTCCACCGCCATCCCCTTCACCACCTCCATCGGCGTGATTCTCTCGTGCGTAATTTCTCCCATTTTCGGCGCCCTCATCGACAGAACCGAAAAGAGGAAGCTGTGGACTTTCATGAGCATCGGCCTTTTCATCTTCATCAACGCCCTGCAGATATTCACGACGCCGGATAACTGGGTGTTGATGCTGGCGCTACAGAATTTCGTGGCGAGGATAGGTGAGAAGCAGAGGGGGGCGACGCGACGAGCTGGGAATGCGACAATTTAAGGGAGTAACAATGCGAAGCGACGTAGTTTTAGTCTAAACGCGCAAGCCCCTTTCTTCGCTAAGCGATTCTAACTCGTCGTCGCTTCGCTCATCCGCTCCTCACTACGCTCGTCGCAGGTTTCCAGATGCACGTAGCGTGCGTGGCTGCGTACTGCACAGAGATAGCAGAAGGAGAGCAGGAGATCATCGCTCTGCAGTCGGCTGGAAGGATCGCCGAAACGGGAGCCATGGTCGGCACCCTCTTCACGACCATTATAGGCTCCACCATCCTCGGCTTCGGTAAGGACGTCGGAAGCACCGCCGCCTTTGCGCAGAGTTTAGCCACGGCAGTTAGTATTCCGGTCTTCATCCATGCGTTCCGTAAATTCGAGGACAGGCCCGCGTTGAACAAGACCGAGGGTAGCATCTTGACGTCGGGTTTCGTGCAGGTAAGTGCTGTTACGCGTATGCTGTTGTTCTATTCATCCGTACCATTCTAACCCCCCCCCCCCTCCCGCACAGCTCTACCACACCGCACGGTCACTTTATAACAATAACACGTACGTTCTCCAATACCTCCTCGGGCTCTCCTTCTGCGACGGCGGCAACTCAAACGTCTTCGTCCTCTTCCCCATCTACGCTATGCTCCAAACAGGGCTGGAGAACCCGGCGCTCTTCACTGGTCTGGCGATGATCGTCTGTATTCCTGGAGGTACGAAGTCGCGAGAAGCAAAGCGACGTGCTATGAATACGAGATTCGTGCGAGTGCGAGGAGCTAAGCGACGAGCATTAAGAACATTATATACTAACTCGTCGCTTCGCTCCTCTGCTCGCCGCAGCGCTCTCCACGAAAAAGGTCGCCACCAAGGTTGGCATCCGAAGGCAGCTCGGGAACATCCTGTTTTCCAACTCCGTCATTTGCGCTGTGTTGGCCGGCGCGATATACCAGGACGGTAACTTCTTAGGCATCCTTCTCGTCTCGCTGGGATTCGGCCTCACGATCGGAGGAACGTACCCGATGCAGAAGGGCTTGTATATGCGGCTCATCCCGGCCGGCCAAGAAGTTGAGTTCCAGGGCCTGTACAATTTGTTCTCCCAGCTCCTCCAGGTGAGCGAGCGGCGAGCGAGCGGCGAGCCGAAGAGCGGAGCGAAGCGACGAGGATGTGTCGCTAGAGCGAGATGATGTGCCAATCGATGATGTGCCGCTCTCTAGATCGTTCTATTCTAAACTAACTCGTCGCTTCACTCCTCTTCCTCGGGCAGCCCCTCCCTTTGATGTGGTTCGTCTACTGCGAAGACGAGATGGTAGGCGGCGAAAACAGCATGCGCATCGGTATGCTGGGGTTGGTGATGTTCTACTTCATGGCGTTTTTGTTGATGAGCTTCTTCATGAACGAGCACGCGGCGGTGGAGAAGGTAAAAGATACCTTGCACAAGAGGGTCAGGGGCAAGGGAGTGGTGGGTGAGGGTAGTGCGAAGGTCGATCCTATTTAGATAGAGGGAGGGGAGTGATAGAGATAGGAAAGAGAAAGGGAAAGAGAGAGAGAGAGAGAGAGAGAGAGAGAGAGAACATACCATGTCGTATATAAAAAGTAAATAAAACCACATCCACATCTTTATTGTTTATAAAGTTTCGTTTCGATTTGTTTTCGCCTCCCCCCCCAACCCACACTGTGTCAAGTCATAATATTTAAATCCGCAATCAAGCTCCCCCCTCAACTAACGATACAATCTCGCTAGTTAAAGACGTTGCTACCAATTGCGAAATTTCTGTTAACCTTCTTCCCCGACTCCTCCTCTGTGCTTCCGCTTGTGTCCAATTTAACGACGTCCACTCCCTGCTTCTTGAGCCTGCGCATCATCTCCTTCTGCTGGGCCTTGGGGTCCTCAATTAAATCGAGGCCCAGGTCCTGCTCGATCTCCACGACGCTCTGCTTTCCACTGGAGTCCGTAACCAAGACCCTCTTGTTCGCCGAGTTGGCGCACCAGCCCTCTCCTCCGCTGATGTGCCATGCGTTCCTCATCATCAATTCAAAGTAGTCGTCATTGTCCACGCTCGCGCTAACGTTCTTGTAGTAGTTCTCGAACTCAGTCTTGGTGACGCAGCCGTCCTTCTCGCCTCCGACGTCGAAGGTGTCAAGGAATTCCCTCAAGACCTCCTCCTCCGTCTTCTTTCCGCTCTGAACGTCAGGGTGCTTCTTGGCGTTGTATGCCTCCACAATATCACTAGGCTCGACGAAGCCGTTTCCGTCAGCGTCGATGATATCGAAGGCCTGGTGCACGAAGGTCATGCGCCTGGGATTCATGGCTCCCCTGACTCCTCCGAGGAACTCCTCAAAGCCAATGTCTCCGCTTCCGTCCTTGTCGAAGTATTTGAACAGACTCATCACCTCGCTCTCGCTCAAGTCGAGGGCGCACTCGGCCATGGCCTTCTTGAACTCTTCGGGGGAGAGGGCTCCGTTGCCGCTGTCGTCCATGATCTTGAACTTCCTTCCGAGGCCGATGATGCCCCTGGCTCCCCTGGAAGCGAGCTGCTTCTTCAAACGCTCAATGATGTGTGTGACGTTTCCGGTTCCGGCGACCTGGGCCAGGCTCATGTGCTGGGCGGGGGCGGCGGCCTTCTTTTTCTTGGCCACGAAGCCGAGGGACGACTTCAGGTCGCTGTGGTGGATATCGACATGGTCGGCGGCGACGTTTCCCTTGCGCGCTCCCTTGGGGGTGGGCTTTCCGACCCTGTTCTTTCCGGGGGCCTCTCCGACGCCGCTGAGGCTGATGGAGGACGTGAACGTGGGGTTGTTTTTGTTGATCTTCTTGCCGCCGCGTTGGGCGTCGTCGACGCTTCCCTTGGCGTCGATGCCCATGACGTGGATGCCCTGCTGGCGGAGGCGGCGCATGATCTCGGCCTGCCTCTTACCGCCCTCCTCGGGGATGAGGTCCAGTCCGAGGTCGTTCTCGATCTCGACGACCTCCTGCTTGCCATTCGCGAGAGTTACGAGGACCCTCTTGTTGGCGGAGGAAGCGGAGGCTCCCTCCCCGCCGGCAATGTGCCAGGCGTTGCGAATCATCAATTCGAAGTAGTCTTCGTTGTCGATATTGGAAGCGAGGTTGGTGTAGTAGTTTTCGAATTCTTTCCTGGTGACCTACGCGAGCGAAGCGAGCGTTAAGGGGTGGGGGGGTTGGGGGGTTAGAATAATTAGTTTGTTTTTTTTTCGACACAGAAAAATCCCTCACCTTGCCGTCCTTGACTCCTCCCACGTCAAAGGTGTCAAGGAATTCCCTCAAAACCTCGTCCGCAGTTTTCTTTCCAGAAATAACGTCGGGGTGTTTATCAGCGTTGTACGCACCAACGACTTCAGCTGGTTCGACCTCTCCTGATCCGTCGCGGTCGATTTTGGCGAAGGCCAATTGGACGAGGGCGAGGCGACGGGGGGTGAGAGGGTCCCGGACGCCTTGGATGAACTCCTCGTAGCCGATGGAGCCGCCTTGGTCGGCGTCAAAGTGCTCGAAGAGCTTGCGGAGCTCGACGTCGGTGAGGTCCATGTTCATTTCTCTGCGGAGGGGAGCGGAGGGGGGGGGGGAGAGGAGGGGGGGGAGGGGATGCGAAAGAAAATTCAGTTAGCAAAATGGTTTGGGAGGGTTCTCGAAGGAGTGGAGCGTGGGGGGGGCGTAGTGCAGGGAGTATCGTATGTGTGGCGTACTCGGGGGGGGGTAGAAAATATCATAGCGCGCTACAGAAATGAGTGACATGGGCTGGACCGACGGCTCCGGTGTTCTTCCAACAGCCGGAATTTCTCAGCCAGGGGGCCTGCAGGGTACGGTTTACTCACTTCATGCACTTCTTGAATTCGGACATGTTGAGGGCACCAGATCCGTCGTCGTCTGTTTCGGGGGAGGGGTTGCGGGAAGGGTTAGAACCAGGGGGAGGGATGTTGGAACGGGCGCCCGGCCTTCGACTTACCCATGATCTTAAACTTTCTTCCCATTCCGACGATGCCTTTCGCACCGCGACTTGCTAGCTCCTTCTTAAGTTTGGAGACGATGAAGGCCACGCCTGAGTCCATTTCATCCATATACGCGCTCATGATTGATTGGGTTTTTTAGAATGTCGAGCTGTTGGGAGGAAATTCCAAGAAAATTTCCATGGGTCAGTTGGAATCACTGGGAAGCCCCTGTGCGTTCTTTGGAAGAAATAGGGCCTGAAACTGCACCTTAGAGTCTGCACTTTTCGCTGGGGTACGCATTTTTTGCTAGTGATAGCGCCGTTTGGAAATGGGACAGGTGTTAAACACGGAGCACAACAAGACAATCCTGTCCATCTGCCCATGGGGAAATGGACTGCTGTGGTGGACTGGTGCGGTGGGGGTTACTTTTGCGCAATATTGGTTGCTTAAAGCCCCTCAAACTTAATCGCGACCCTGATCGTATCTACTGTAGGGCGCGATCATTCAGCGTTAACACTGATCTTCTACGTAGCTAGTCAAAGAGGATGAAACAATAATCAATCTTGGGGGACGTCGGCTCTCTCTACTCACTTTGCACCGCACAGCGCGTATATAACAAGCTGATTTCCGCACCTATAACCTACAGTTGTTTCCTCTTTACGCCCTCAGCTCGGCGGGCGTCCCCCCTTCTCCCCCTACTCGAAACATTTTGGAGCCACTCAGCGTCGCTATTAACCATAAGAATGCGCTTTTTACGACAACATCTTTCCCATGTCCACCTATCCCGCAATTTCTAACAGTACCCAAAGCTCCCTTGCCCTCTGACCATCGAAAAATCGAAAGTTATAAACCAACTGTCCAAGTCCACAGCGCCCCAAAACCCTAATAATATAACTATTCATTCCATTTTTAATAAAAAATACCTCCTAGTCTCCTAAAAAAAACTCCCTCTCTCCCACACATCCTATTTTTTAAACTAATTTTTAAACTTTAACCCTTTTTGACCACCTTTCTCAACCTTCATACTGAATTAATTGTGGTAATTATAGTCATGGTCGTTCAACGGGCTCGCAGGATATGGTCAAAAAATATTATTTTACGACGTCAACGTTGCGATTTTGTTATCAGAAGTTGTATTTTAATGCTGTTATTAACTCTTGTTGTATTTTAAAATCCTCATTGTCCCTCCAGTACTCTAGTCACCAACTTTAGCAACCTCATTGGGGCAAAATTTGCTCAGGCAAAAAGTGGAAAGTTCTTATGTCGATCTCGCTGAGAGATTTTTACCTTATCTTTACTATTCTACGTCCCACATCGCCCCCCCCCGCCTTTTCCCTCCGCCCCTTGTACACTATACAACACAAGCCCTCCCTCGGCCCCCCCTTCACCTCGTCACCCTCGTAAATCCCCCAAACACCTTCCCCAACCTCGACCCTCCCCCGCGAACAGTTAACTCCGCCCCCACCCAAATGTCAGCCTCCTTCCTCCCCGTCGTAAAATCTGGTCAATGGGACCAAGCCACGATCCTCCTCTTAACCCTCCCACGCAAAGACTACAACAAAACCATAATCACCGCCGCAGGCATTGCAACCCAAAACCCCTGGCCATCTCTCCCCTTCCTAAAACTATGTTGGAGGAGTTTAAAAGGGAGCAGCAGGAGGGCATGTGCGAAACAGATGAAGGGGATGTTTCATAGTGGGTGTTCGAGGGAGATGGCGGATTTTATTACGGAGGCTATCAAGAAATCGGAGGGAATTGAGGAGGATTTGGAGGAGGTGAGCGATTGGGGAACTGCTGATGGGGGGTGGGGATAATCTTTTCAACAGAACGCGGATCACGCATCAGCAATGTCTAACACGGACCCCACATCGCCCCCCTCACTTCCACAACCCTCACTACTTCCACTCAGGCTCTCTCAAACCTCCACGCTTCCCTTGACACTTACCCTCTGGACGGGGATTCTACGGAATTTGAAGCTGCCTTTGAGAGGATGTGGTGAGTTGAAGGATACGGAGGGATGGAGTGGGATTGAATATCATCATTCGGGGCGACGAACACAACCTGAACCCTCACTTCAGGGCAGGACGCCATACAATACGCCCTGAGTATGGGCTCCTCATACTCGAAAGTACTACCATTACTATCAGCGTAGAAGTTGAAGATACTATTTCCACTCAAACTTCCGGGTTAGGTCCGCTCCCGCAGCAGCCACTGTTGCTCTGGCCGTACCCACCTGAACCCAACCCCACCCCACCCCCCACTTCCCCCACTCTAACGCTCTCCCCCTCCACCTCCTCCACCTCCTCCCCCTCTCCCCCCTCTCCCCCCCCAGCAACGACTGGGGTTACAGCTACTCCGAATTCGTCAACCACTGCACCTCCTCCTCCCTAACCCGCCACCTCGTAATCTCCGCAACCGTCTACAAAGACATCCTTAACAACGACCCGATAGCGGTGCATTTTTTGGAGGAGGAAATGAAGAAGGATGAGGTCGTGGAGGATTTGAGGACGGTGCTGCTACCGTTTGAGAAGAAGATTACGGGAGAGGGAATTGAGAGGGGGAGGTGAGACTAAGGAATAAGGGAAAGTTAACGTAAGAAGTTAACATGGCCTTCCCCCCCTCTAACGCTCGCTTCGCTTGCCGCTCATTTGCTCTCCGCTCGCCCCCCCTCCACAGCTCCGACCTCTCCCTCAGTAAATCCTCCTCCTTCCAACTCTCCCTCATGGCCTCCCCCCACCCTGTCCTCCAAAACCAATACTTCAAACGCCTCTACACCGTCTCCCGCAACACCATCCTCTCCCTCTCCCGCACCGACATGCAGAACTCCGTCAAAAAAGGTCAAATGGATTACGACTACGACAACTGGTCAACTTCATCAATAATGGCATTACCTGAACTCCTCGACCTCCTATGGAAACCAGAAGCCGGAGAATTCCTCTCTAAAGTCCCTTTCGTAGGTATGGCCCTCGACATGGTAGAACTCGGTAACATTCTTTTAGAAGAAGTTAAAAAATCAGAAGATCTCAAAAGAGCAGAACTCGGAGATTCATATCAAGGTACTGTTGCCGTGCCTATGTTGAAGAGTTTTTGTGAGTGTAGGAACTGTCAAGATAAGAGGAAGAATTGTGAGGAGAAAGAGTTGAATGCTGTTCGTGATTCTTTTGAAATTTCTTACCTTGGATACGAAGATGAGATAGGTTCGAGTTGTACGTGTCCTGATATAACGTTGGCGCTTAAGGAGTTACAGCATGATCCGAGTTTTATTACGGGAGATCGTATTGGAGCTTTTAAGGAAGTTACGATTGCTATGGTTTCGACCATTTCGTTCGTTTACGAACGGATAGATCAGCTTCATACGGATTTTAGGGGGGTTGAAGGGGACTATACGGAGCATCAGATTGACGCTCGGAATCAGACGGATCTTATTCCGAAGAGAGAGTCTGTTACGGAGAAGAGAGTGAGCATGGAGAAGGTGAGACAAGGCGTCACGAGGAGGGAAAGCACAAGCTAAAGCTGCCTGAGCAAAGCTGCCTGAGCCCCCCCCCCCCCCCCCCACCCAATTATAACTCATCGTCGGTTCGCTCCTACGCTCCCCCCTCCCCCCGTCGCAGAGACAGTCCAAACGCCAGTCTCACAGACAGTCTATGAACATGGCGCTCGCGCGCTCGTCGATGGTTACTCAACACGGAGATAACCACGAAGAAGAGCAAGAAAGGTTCCGCACTGAGTCGGCCGTCATCGTCGAAGGAGAGGGGGACAGCGACTTCAACTCCAACCTCATGGGAAAGAGGGATACGATTGACGAGCTCATCTTCTTCTCCAAAGCCCCAAAACACGATTCGCTCGAAGACGAATTCATAGACGAGGATGAGGACCACCCCCAACTTGACCACAAACTCCAGAAGAAGTGCAAAAAGGGTCACAGCCTCACATCCTTCCAAACTCTTAAGCCTAACTTCTACTGCGACGAGTGTCAAAATCCGCTTCCCGTGGGCACGACGCTCTACGGTTGCAGGCAGTGCGACTACGACTTGTGCGAGGGTTGCGTTAAGCCTCAGAGGAAGTTGCCTCGTCAGTCGGTCCTCGGGAGGGCTGCGAATATGTTCGAGGAACACCTTGATACTCATCATCAAGAAGAGGGGGAGAAGGAGATGAGCAGACCGTCGCAGAATCTCGGAGGGTTCGGAGGGATCTTGGAGGTGAGAAACGGCGAGGAGCGAAGCGACGAGCACTCAGAGCATTCAGAGCATTCTATACTAACTCGTAACTCGTCGCAGGACGACGGAGTTGACTTTGAAGAGATGGAGGTCGATGAGGAGGAGGAAATCGATCCTGAGTGGCTCAAGGCCGAGGTTGACAAGCACAGGCAGGCGATTCACGTCGCTAGGCAGATCTTGCTCATCCAGCACAAGGAGTACGCCTCCAAACAGCAAGTGGACGAGGCCAAGGAGCTAGTGACCCTTCAGGGCAAGATCACCGAGCAGCTCAGGCAGAAGCAGGCACTGGACCAAGTTCCGGACTGGAACGAGCGCGTCATCATGCCCCAGTTCCAGCTGTCCGTCGTTCGCTTCTTGGCGAAGGAGTCCATCAACGCGGCCAAGGCCAGGAAACGGGCCAAGCTGGGAATGTGGCTCATCTCCGACCTCTTTGCGCACATCCAGGACGACCTCGACTTCGGCATCATCTCGGAGGAGGAGGCCAACGAGATCGAAGTCGTCCCCTTCGAGCATGAGTTCACTCAGTACGATAAGGCTTGGAAAGTGGAGGACGTGAAGGAGAAAGAAACCACCTCAATGCTGAAGAAAGTTCAGGCGATGACCTACCCTGAGCTCTGCAGGTTCTACGAGTTCAAAAAGCGCGCGTTGCAGATCGTAGAGAGGGGCGAAGAGGTCGATGTCGACCTCTCCAACATTCACACCATCGAGGATCCCCAGGAGTTGCTCAGGCAGAGGAAGCTGGAGGCCGAGAGGCGGAAGCAGGAGCTCGACCGCTTGGCCATTGACAAGCTGAGGAAGGAGAGGAAGTCCAGGAAACAAGAAACGGAAGCCAAGCGGCTGATCCAGATGGCGAAAGATGCAGCAAAATTGAGGGAGACTCAACGTGAGGACTTCCTCAAACAACAGAAGGAGAAGAAGAAGAAGTGGATTGCCGACATGGCTTACGAGAAGCTAAGGATCGCAAGAGAGAAACAGGAAAAACAAGAGAGTGCGAACAAGATGCAGCAAGCCCAAGAAATCAAAGCCATACAGGAAAGGGTCAAACGACAGGAGGAGCGACAACTCGAGGCTCTCGAACGTGAGGAGGAAAAGAAACGGGAGAAGGAAGAAAAGAGAAAGGCAAAGGAGCTGTTCGAACAACGCCATAACGAAGGCCTGAAAAGGTTCGACGAGAAAAAGAAAGCAGAACTCAAAGAGAGGGAGGAGGAGAGGAACGCGGTGGAGGAAGCCAGGCTAGCTCAGGAGGCCAAGGACATGAAAAATCAGAGGGCAGAGATCGAAAAGTACGAGGAGGAGACCCGAAGAATCCAAGAGATGGTCTCTAACGGAACTTATTCTGGCGTTAAATCGAAGAAGAAGAAGAAGAAGAAGAAGAAGAAGAAACAGCCCAAGAAACAGGAACCCGAACCAACTATCATGTTAGGGGAAGGTTACGGCTACGGTGACAATCCGACCGACGAATTCGGCTCCAATATCGTCAGGAGAATGGTGAGGGCCAATACTCTTGAACAGGAGCAACAACGCCAAGAAGTAGTCGGTGCAATTCTACTAGCACAAGAAGGGGGAGAGGTCGAAGAAAAGAAAGACGATGAAGATCAAGTCGACGAAGACACCGTCGATGGTGAGAACTTGGATGAGGGCGCTGAATCTTTCGATGACTACGGAGAAGTGGAGGAGGAGGAGGTGAGAAGCTGCGAGGAGCGAAACGAAACATTTTATACGCAATTCTCATTTCTAACACGTCAATGATCTTCGCTACGCTCGTCGCAGTGGCAAGGCGACGAGGACAAAGACTATGGTGAAGAAGAAGAAGGTCCGGATTTCAATGAAGTGCTGAACTCAATGCCTGAATTCATGAGGACGGCGTTCGACGAGCATAACATGGAGGTGCTCCGAGCCATTGAAGGGGGCGAATACCCTGAAATTTCCAATGAAGACTTCTGGAAGTGGATGGACATCGCAGAGGATGCTGGCCTGATCGGAGAAAAGAACAGAGAGCCGACCGTCCCGACGGAGGTCTTGGTTCCGCAGGAGGAGGACGAAGATTGGGAAGACGATGAGACTCAAGACCAGCAACAGGAGGAAGAGGAGAGAAAGTCCGTGCGCTTCTCAGAGAGCCAAAATCAAGTTCAAGATTCGGGCGAGGGAGAGCTCTACGATGAGGAGTACGATGAAGAGGAAGAGGAAGAGGATCATTTAGACGGCATCCAGTTCGCCGAGGACGCCATTTGGCGAGAGCAGAACTTCCAAGTCCTGCTCTACGTGTTCTACACCAGGCACAACCCCGAAAAGATGAACTTGATCCCTTCGATACTCGAGGACTTCCAAGAGAATGAGGAAATGCTCATGAAGGCGCTGCTTTCCAAGTACGACTTGGGCATCGAGGAATGGGATGAGATCGCCGTGGAACTTGAGGAACACCCTGAGAAGGAAAAGCTGCTGGAGAAGAAGGTCCTCAAGCTGATAGAGAACGCGCATGAGAACGAGGAGGCGTACAACCAAGGGAGAGAGTCCAAAATGGAGCAGAGAGGGGTGCAATGAAACGAGTGTGGAGAGGGGGGGGGGACGTGTAAGCGTGTAAGCAAAGCAAAAGGCAAAGCCTTATCAAATCAAATTTTTTAATTTATTTTGAGATTTGTCATGTTCTCCATATTGCATATTTTTCATTATAGCTTTAAATCCCCCCCCCCGCGCTTGCTCTCAACTCATCCATTATATCGTGCTCCATGCTTGCGTTAAACCTCTTGTCGTGGTGAACGTGAACGAGCCGGGTCAACTTCAACCCTCTCACCCACATCCTCCATTTAATTAAAACCTCGCGTTGCAACGCCAGGATTTCCTTGCGTTGACGTCTTAACTCCCTGTCCTTCCTCTCGAACAACACGTAGTCGCTCCAGGCGGTGAAATGACTCCCCAAAACCCTCCTCAGGCGCATTTCCGAGAGCTCGGAAGCCGCCAGCCTCTGCAATCTCTTGAGCTTCAAATCGTCGATGCCCCCGACAAACTTTTCGAACCCTGCCCTCAGCTGCGCCGCCTCGGCCTCCAACCGGATCTTGACAAAGTACATCGTCCTGATCTCCCACGCTCTAAAAAAACACTTTATCGTACTGCGGTACCAGAAATCCAGAGCGACTTCGTTGTTGATTTCAAGGAAAATTCGCTCCGCTTTGATGCCCTTCCACTCAACAAAAACCCTCCGGCACAGCGTGTCTTTCCAGAACTGCAGCGCTACCACGTTGCTCCTCGCCCTTTCTAGTTTTCCTAGCAGCCAGGTTTTCAGCCCTCCCATGGCGATGTGCAAACTCTGGAGCCTTATGCTGCCGGCCCAAACGCACAAGTCAATACGGCCGTCGTTGATCCTCAAGAGCTTGTACCTTCTGAGCGCGTCCCTCCACAAAATCCCGGCTGCGCTCATACCCCCTTTGACGAGCATACTGGAACGAAGCCACGAATTTAGCGCGGACTGTTTCAAGGCGAACGCGGAGCCACGGCGGCGGAGAATACAAAAAGCCCTCCTCTCCCTCAGCCGCTCGCCCTCTCCTCGATGAAAGCAGTCCGCTATGTAGCCTCTCCTCCAGATGCCGAAGGTGGTGGCCTTCCTCCTCCTCCTAACCTCCGTCACTAAATTACCTTCAACCCGCTTCCTCCCGAGCTGCTCCTTCGTCCCCAGCTCCCACCTCTTCCAGAACCTCCTAAACAAACCCCTCTCGCAAAGCTCCCCTTGCCACCTCGCCTCCTTCCTCCACCCCCCCACAATTACCCTGAGCCACTTTTTCCTGTGCCTCACCAAAAGCGCCCCGGCCCTCCACCGCTTCCACGCTAGTATCACCATGAGCCTCAGCCCGCACTGCAACCCGAGCCTCAACACGATACTCTTTTTCGCCACCTTCCTCCACTCCAACAAACACCTGCCCAGCCCGTGCTTCTTTCGGAGCATTAATGCAGCGACTCTCATCAGCCGTTTTACCTTCCACGCCTTCCTGTAAGCCAACAAAAAGTTAAACCCACTTCTCAAACCATTCTCCCTGTAAAAACCTGCAACGAGCGTAGCGAGTCGCGTGAAAGTTGGCGTTTATGAGTTATAATTGCGTAGCGAAGTAAGACGCTTGAACGTTTAGGCTAAAGCTATCAGCGAAGACGAATTATGACCGTAAATATCGTAGTTCCAGCTCGTCGTTTCGCTCTTCGTAGTGCCTCACCTACTCCGATCGCCGTCTTGTCCTTCCCCTCCTTCCACGCCAAAGTATTGGCCTGCCAATGTGACAGCCCAGTAGTCACCCACTGCCTGAAATAGTGCTTCTTCGCAATTAAAATCCCCGTCTTTTCCCTCTTCCTCCTGATTCCTTCACGCCTCAGCTTCTTCAAAAACCGTCTTTGTCTGAGCGAGGAGCGGAGGAGCGAAGCGACGACGAGTTAGAATTGCGTAACGACGAAAACGGCAGAGACCACGAGGAGCGAAGCGACGAGTTTCGTCGATTCTATCTTCTAGCGCGTCGCTTCGCTCCTCGCTGGGCTTCGTCCTCGCAGCTTCTTACCTGAACTTGTCGTCCTGTCGAGCTGCGAACTCGAGCAGCAGCCTGTCGCTCCTTTCCTCTGTGGCCCAATCCTTCCACAAATCGAACGTCTTGCGCTTGCTTCTCGCCACGCCTAGCCTCAACCTCGCCTCCTGCCACGAACACCTCTCAACGACGAACTTCCATGTCTGCATAGCGAGCTCCGTCTGCGACGAGCGTAGCGAGTCGCATGAGGAATGGTGTTAACAAATTAGAATTGCGTGGCGGTGATAGTGGCGTCGATTTCTAGACTGGAGCTACTAAGGCAGTCGAATGGCAAACGGAATTGACGCATTCCCAACTCGTCGCTTCGATCCTCGCAGTTCCTCACCTTTCTCCTGAGCATGTGCGAGTACTGCTTGATCATTAACCTCCTGCCCTGCTTCTGCCGCACCCCAAACTTTTTCACCTCCCTAAAGGCGAGGAGCTTACAACTCCAAGTGCACCGAATGGCGAAGAAATTCTTGGCCCTCGCCTGCAGCTTCACCGTTCTCAAAATCCTCCTGCGGTAGAAAACCATGGCGAGTCTCACCAGCTTGAGCCGCCGTTGCTTCTCCTCTAGCGAAAAGCTCAGCCACGCCACCATGATTTTGGCCAGCGTGAGTCCAATCCTCAGCTTACAGAAAGAAGCGGCGCCGTAGACGATGCTCATCTTCCGCCACGTCTTCTTCGCGAGCTTGTGATGAATTGCGTATTTGACGACTCTACGACGAGCGTAGCGAGTCACATGAAGATTGGCGTGAACGAGTTAGAATTGCGTTGTTGTGATATTGGCGTCGATATCTAGACTGAAGCTTCTAACGCAGCTAAATGACGAACAAAATTATCGCATTCCCAGCTCGTCGCTTCGCTCCTCGCAGTTCCTCACCTCCCCCTCGCGAGAACCGTAATCCTGCTCTTCCACGCCTGGAAGCACATTATCTTCAGCCGAGTCTCGCTCTTGAACGCCTGGATGTGCCCGAAGGCTCTGATGGCGCTCTTGTGTACGACGAAGAGGCGCCACTGTCGAATGCTCCTCCTTATCTTCCAGTCCTCGAACATAATGTCGGCCTCTTTAATGGCCAAGCCCTGCACCCTATTCTTGAACAGCTTCTCGAGGTAGATCCTCTTGGTTCTTAATTTTAGCGCTCGCTCCGCATTATCAAACACGGCCTGCCTGGTTTCGAGCACCTCTTCCCAATAAACTCTCCAATAAAAGTACATTCTCGACATGAGCAGCTTTTCGTTGCCACTGAAGGCGAGCAGTAAACGGACGCGAAAGTCCTTCTTCTGGGAGGCATAGCGCCTGAACTTCATGAGACCCCTCTTCATTGCCTGTATCTCGCTCTTGTCCCACGCCATGTAGTACAAGGACCGCAATCTGCGGCGGCGAGGAGCGGAGGAGCGAAGCGACGACGAGTTAGAATTTAGTAACGACAAAAGTAGCGGAGACCAGCTACTACCAGTATTATCAGCTCATCGCTTCGCTCCTCGCTGGACTTCGTCCTCGCTGCGCCTCACCTCCGGCGCTCGTCGACGTTCCTCATGAGCTTCCTTATCGCGACCTTTAAGTAACCCGAGTTTATCGCTTTGACTGCAGACTCTTTGAGTGATGAGATTACGGGACTCATTGTGAGCTCGAAGTTCAATTTTCCCAGCTTCTTCGCGCCCTCTCTAATTTCCTTTCTCGCAGTTCGCCACTCCTTCCATTGTTTCATCGCCCTCTTGCTTCCTGACTCGCTGAATTGCGAGTCGGCTGTTTTCGTCATCTTCTTTCGTTTTGTCAGTTGCCTCCGTTTGGCGCTGTTGACGAAGGCCTTCCAGCCCCTATTTAGGCCCGTGGTGGAGAAGAACCGTTGCCCGATCTCCGCGGAACGTTTGAATTGTATTGTGTTGACCGCTAGAGCCCTCCAGCTGCTGAGGCACCTCTTGCCGTACCTGACCCGAAGCGGAGAGTGAAGCGGCGAGCGAAGCGAACGTGTTAGTGGTGGAGATGGCGAAAACGAGGAGTAGCGCGACGACTGAAATATCACGAATACAATCGTCGCTTCGCTTCTCGTTGTCGTCGTTGCCGTACCTGACCCTCAGCACCCTCCACCAGCAAACCCTCTTCCAGGCCGCGAAAACCCTTCGCTCGCAACGGTAGTTCTCGTTGAAGCGGTCGATAGAGGTGAGGTGGTGCATGTAGTGGCCCCACTGTAGGTTGCTGTCGAGGATGTAGTCGTGGTAGCCGTAGTGAATTTCGCCCCGAGGAGTCTCTGCCGGTCTGTGAGCGACAAGCGTAGCAAGCGACGAGCGTAGCGAGTTGAAGTTTGGAGTTGCGTTATTAACTAGTTAGAATAACGTAGCGAATGAAAACGCCTTAAGCGTTTAGACTAGAGCTAGTAGGGTGGGTGAATTACGAACGTAATTGTCGCATTCCCGCGACTTCGTACCTGCTCGCCGTCCTCATGAGGTTCATTGAATTTTTTGAAAGCTCTTTCACTTGCCTTCTATTCTGCTTTCTCTCCTCCTCCTCGTCCAAGTCCTTGACTCCGTTTGGCCTCAGCCTGCGACGACGAGCGTAGCGAGTCGCATGAGGATTGGCGATAACGAGTTAGAATTGAGTGAGGGTAAGTAGCGGAGGCCAGCTACTACCAGTATTATCAGCTCGTCGCTTCGCTCCTCGCTGTCGACGTTTGCTCCTCGCTGCGCCTCACCTCCTCCTCCTCCTTTGAATGCTCCTGTACTTCTCAACCGTGTTCACTTCCTCCTCGCTGCTGCTGTCGCTATCGTTCTTTTTGTTGTTTGTTTTGGTACGATAACTGTTTTTCGGGTTTTTCGGGTCCACGTTTTCCTCATTCAAATGCGGGCCGTCTCTGTACAAACGAGTCACGGTGGTGGTTGTCGTGGACTTGTACGTTCCGAGGTGAGGACCATCCCGGTAAGCATGGGAGACAACGACATCGAGGGCATGGCCTGATACCGGCTCCAAGATGTCGTGGAGGGTGACGTCTTGGCGAGTCAGCAGGTCGACGAGGGAGGCGGTGCGGTGGTGGGGGGGCGCACCACTAGTTTCAGCGCCAGTTTCAGACGGGGGGGCGGCCTGGTCCATGTTGCAAGTCGCAAGCCTTGGTCGTTTTTTTACTTGTGCTTTGATTTATTTTTGAAATGGGGGGTAGGGGGGTGGACGAGATGGTAGGTTGTATAATAGGGTATATAGTGCGTGTGTAGTGCCTTTTTCGCCTCGAACGACGGCTTAATGAACTTTGCCAAGGCAGGTAAAAATGGCAGAAACCTGGCCAAGAGAATGCTGTGATAACTTGAGTGCAATTAGAGTTCCAGAGACGATGGTGAGCTGATTAAAGGTTACGCCGCGTCAATCACAAAGCTTCCTGTGCGTGGGGTCAAAATAAATGCGCCAGCCCTCTGTTAGGATCCCAGATTCCACATCGCCCCTTCGACAGTTCAGGACGGCCAGTATCGTATATATATATCCCCAACTCCCTCCTCCGCTCGTTCGTCTAACCCTAACCCTTTTTTCCGGCGCCAACGCCATTCCCGCAGTACTCAACTCCCCGCCTGACCCAGGGCTATGCGAACCGCCACGGCCACTCTTTGTCAGGCCCCGTGCAGGGAGCTCTAACTAGCCAGGCGCGCTTAGCGCAGACTCCCGTCCTTCCCCAGCCTCCCCTCCAACCCGAAGAGCTTGTCTCGATGGTCACAGTGGGTGATATTGACCTTTCGGACAAGTCCATCTCGACGGCCGAGCTCTCGCAAACATTCAAAATGTACAAGGCCGTGAAGCGTGTACTGGCGAGCCGTAACTACATAGGTGAGAAGCTGCGAGGAGCGAAGCGACGAGCTGGGAATGCGTTAATTTCTTTCGTTATTCAACTGTGCTAGTAGTTTCAGTGTAAACACCGACACCACTATCACCGCTACGCAATTCTAATACGTTAATAACAATCTTCATACGACTCGCTATGCTCGTCGCAGAACGCCTGCCTCACAACACGCCCTTGACGATTGTGAACTTAGACCTGTCCTTCAACCAGCTGACTACACTGAACGGCTTCGACGTGCTGGTGAACTTGAAGCACTTGAATGTTTCGCACAACGCCATAAACTCCACGTGGGGGTTGTACTCCAATAATGTCACTCCTGGCTCCAACAACAACAAGAAGAATAAAGGTTACAATGACACTTTATTGACGCTGGACATTAGTCACAACTACATAGGAGTCATCGAGGGATTGGAGCGGCACAAGAAGTTGGAGGTGGTGAATTTTTCCAACAACAATCTGCGAAGTTACAACGACGTGCGAAGCTTGAGCTTGAACACCAATTTGAAGGTGAGACAAGGCGTCACGAGGAGCGAACGACGACAACGAGGAGCGAAGCGACGAGCTGGGAATGTGGTAATTCCGCGAGTTACTATGAGGAGCGAAGCGAAGAGTAAAGTAGAGAACGCGTTATCTATGAACGAGGACTCATGGTCTATTTATTATGAACTTGTTGCTTCGCTCCTCGTAAATTAGAGAACGAATTGTCTATGAACTCGTCGCTTCGCTCCTCACTGGGAATATGGTAATTCCGTGCGTTATGAGGCGAATCGTCGGTGTTTCTTTGCTACTCGTATCTAACACGGCTCGCTTCGCTCGCCGCTCATCGAAGGTTGCCAATTTTGAGAACAATGTCTTGGCGACGTACAAGAACTTTAAGTTCAAGATCATCCACTACATGCCCGGGGTCAGCGTCATCGGGAACAAAGACGGGCACGCTAGCATCAATAGCATTCAGCAGAAGCATTTGGAGCAGGTCGAGGGTACGGCTACGACGGCTTCGGAGGAGGGAGGGAAGGGGATGGGAGGGGGGGGGAGAGGGTCGACGGATTCGAACATGGGGGATACTTTCTCGCCGAATCACAATCACAGCAAGCGCGGTGGGAATAATAATAATAATTTAGACGATGAGGGACAAGAGGAGGGGTACCACCAAAAGGCGCAGAGGAAATTCAGGTGAGAAGGCGCGACGAAGCCCAGCGAGGAGCGAAGTGACGAGCTGGGAATATGATAATTATACGCTCCTCGCATTAAGAATGTTTTTAATTAACTCCGATCACTAATGCTCCTCGCTACGCTCGTCGCAGGAACGTGCCCGACGAAAGGACGAGGAGGCAACTGACCCAATCAGCCTCGAGGTCCTCTTTCGCTGTTCCGGGCTCTTCGAACCGCCGAACCTCCGAAGCCTTCTCGCAGTTCGGACACGGGAGTGGAAGTAAGGTCACCGAGCTCCACGCCTTCTCCGGCAAGAGGAAGATGATCGCGAAGAACGAGGAGAAGGTGAGTGAGAACCTGCGAGGACGAAGCCCAGCGAGAAGCGAAGCGACGAGCTAGAAGACAGAAATATGTTGTAACTCGTCGCTTCGCTCCTCGTGGTGTACGCCGCTTTCGTAGCTTCTCATTTCTAATTCGTCGTCGCTTCGCTCCTCCGC
The DNA here is from genome assembly GCA_012489335.1 of Triparma laevis f. inornata. Classification (NCBI taxonomy): domain Eukaryota; class Bolidophyceae; order Parmales; family Triparmaceae; genus Triparma; species Triparma laevis. The sequence goes on along the minus strand of BLQM01000442.1, from coordinate 706 downwards.
TCCCCGCTACGCTCGTCGCAGGAAAGGTACGCTACGAAGCCTCTGCCCTGGAGGCAGCCTCCGGCGCCCATGCCCAAGATGACGAAGCAGGCCTCGGCGGCGATGGACGATGCCTACGTGCAGTCGCAGAGCAGGGACAGGGTGATCAAGAAGAAGGCCCAGATTGCCTCGGCTCAGCACCTAGCACAGCAAATGTCTCAGCAGTCGGCTTTACGGCACCACCGGCAACAGCAGAACTTTGGAAGGGAGGAGGAGCCCCAATACGACTACGGGGATGAGAACAACGAGGTGTGGTGGACTCCGAGTAGGTGAGGAGCTGCGAGGAGCAAAGCGACGAGCTGAGAATACGATAATTTAAGGGAGTAACAATGCGAAGAGAATTTTGCTTTAGTCTAAGTGCTCAAGAACCTTCGTCGCTACACAATCCTAACACGGCTCGCTTCGCTCGCCGCTCCTCGCAGGCTGAAGGACGACATGGGCCCGAATTTCCAACCGGTGCCCAACCAACCTGATGCGATCAGGTGGGGACATGTGCCGAGGCACATGGAGAGGAAGGTAAAGGGGGCGCAGGCCCAGGGGGCAGGGTTATTGAAGTCGGGGGGCAATCGGCGTGGGGGGGGGGGGGGGGGTCTAAAGGAGAGGGGGGGGGTAGGTGGGTGCGTAGTGCTAGTGCTCCAACGCCTGCGCTGAGAGAGAGAGAGAGAGA
>BLQM01000441.1:33911-45543 GCA_012489335.1 Triparma laevis f. inornata | reverse complement strand
CCCTAACCCTAACCCTAACCCTAACCCTAACCCTAACCCTAACCCTAACCCTAACCCTAACCCTAACCCTAACCCTAACCCTAACCCATAACCATAACCATAACCCTAACCCTAACCCTCTCTTCAACTTCTTCACCATAACCCTAACCATAACCATAACCATAACCATAACCATAACCATAACCATAACCCTAACAAAACTCCCTTAGACACAACCTCGCGAGCTCGGATTCATATAAAAGTTAAAAGCTAATCATAATCATTCTAAATTCTAAATTGTGGGCTTCTTTTTAAGTTCCTTCTCGCCCTAACTAATTTCTATCGATGTCTATGGTGGTTTTGGCTATGCGCAGCTCTGTTTGCTGCCGCTACTCTCTCTTCGATTGACTCCTTGTCGTATCCTTCATCGTAAAGCCCACGCTTTTGAGGATCCGTTAAGATCTCGAGCCCCTCCCCCAGCAACTGGAACACTGCGGTGGCCCTCTTTTGCTCCGCTTCAGTCCTCTCCACTACTTTGTCTGGGTGTAGCTCTAGCGCTTTGACTTTGTACTGCTTTTTTATCTCCATCTCGCTACAAACTGTCGGTAGCCCGAACAATTTATAGTAATCAGTCCTGTTTTTCTTCTTCACGTTGAACTCGGCCTTCTCGTATGCGTCCCTGACGGCCGCGTGGCCCGCTCCCCAGCTCGACATGAGGGGCCGCAGATCCTCGAGCGCCTCCTCGTCTCTGCCCAGCCCGTGAAGGGCCTTCGCCTTGTATATCCACGCTACGAGGATTGATCGGCGAGCGAAGTGGCGAGTTAGTTCAGAATGTTCTTAAGTTTAGAATGTTCTTAAAGTTTAGAATGTTCTTAAAGTTTAGAATGTTATTAATGCTCGTCGCTTCTCTTCTCGCTGATCTTCGTCCTCGCAGTTTCTCTCTCACCTTGTGCGCAGTCGTCCTTGGCGTACAAGCACGTTGCACAATCCTTCAGGCACCCAGCGTAGTCTTTCATCCGCAGCTTCGCCCCGGCCGTCTCGACGTGCAGCGTCGCATGCAAAGGTGACTTTCTAGGTAGATCCGAGAACGCCGCCTTCACGCTCGAGTACAGCTCGACCGCCTTGGCAAAATCCCGCTCAAACACCTTTCGTCTTGCGTCAGCAATGCAGTCCCTCATCGTTCTACACCTCCTCAGCTCCTGCTTGTTGCTCTCGAGCTCTGGGTCCATCCTCGCCGCCTCCTTGAAGTACTCCATGGCCTTGTCGAACTCGCCGCTCAGCAACATGGCAATCCCTCCGCACTCGAGCGACTCCGGGGTGGCATGCCTTCTGTTGACCTGCAGTACGAGCCGAGTGGCCGAGTCAACGAGACCAATTCCGAGGTCGCTCCTGCGACGAGCGAAGCGAGGGGCGGCGAGCGAAGCGAGCCGTGTTAAAATTGTGCAGCGACGAAAGTGCTTGAGCATTAGACTAAAGCTACATCGCTTCGCATTGTTACTCCCTTAAATTAACGCATTCCAGCTCGTCGTTTCGCTCCTCGCTGCGTCTCACCTCGCCGCTGCAATGACCACCTTCGGGGCGCTCGTGCCTCGCATCAGGAGGTTGAACGAGTTCTTGGCCCTCCCGTAATCCTTCAGGCGGAACTGCGACGAGCGTAGCGAGTCGCATGAAGATTGGTGATACCGTGTTAGAAACGAGAAGCGACGAAAGCGGTGTTGACGTTGAAACAAGCGCTACTTGCACAGTTCATCTATATAGGGCTTCGCTCCTCGCAGTTTCTCACCTGCTCTTGCCCTTGTGTCCAACCCGTCCGCAACCCGTCCACTCGCTTCACTTCAGCAGCAACGGCCTCCCTAATCGCCGGCGAAGTTGCCCCGGTCGCAAAGTCCCTAATGGACGAGCACGCGTCCTCGAACTTCCCCAACTCGGTCAAGGCCTTGTTCTTCCGAATCGCAGCCTTGACGTAATTGTTGTCTATCTTCAAGACCTGTGACGTTAGAAGTTGGAAGTTAGAATTGCGATTTGTTAGAATTGCGATGCGTTATAACTGCGGCCTGTCTTAACTCGCCTCGTTGCAGTCGGAAGTAACGCCGGCGTAGTCACTGAGCATCATCCTCGCCGCGGCCCTGTTGGCCAAGATGCTCGTGTAGAGCCCGTCGCTGGTGCTCTTCAGGGAGGGCTGGAGAGTGAAGACATTGAGCGCCTTAGAATAGAGGTCCTGGGCCTCGACGTAGTTGTTGGCCTGAAACCGAGTGTCTCCCTGCGACAAGCGTAGCAACGAGCATTGACGAGTTAGAATGAATTGACACAGACCAAGCGTTCTCTACGTTACTCGTCGCTTCGCTCCTCATTGAGACTCATTACGACCGTAATTGACGTATTCCCAGCTCGTCGCTTCGCTCCTCGCTGGGCTTCGTCCTCGTGGTGGCTCACCTGCTCCTTATATGTCACGCTCACCCCATGGTGGTTTCCGGACTTGGGGTTTTGCTTTGCGGGCTTGCTCGTAGAGTTAGGGTTCTCCTTCTGCGGCGTCTCCTGGGCCTCTCCTGTTTCAGCACTCTTGCTGAACATGTTGATGAAGTGCTCGTCGTTGGTCATGTGAGCCTGTAGGTCTCCGTAGTCGCCGGTCCAATCGCAGTCGTCCTGGAATGGGCAACGAACCTTGATTCGACGCAGCACTCGGTACGCCAGCTGTGATGACGAGCATAGCGATGAGCGTAGCGATGAGCGTAGCGATGAGCGTAGCGATGAGCGTAGCGATGAGCGTAGCGATGAGCGTAGCAATGAGCGTAGCAATGAGCGTAGCAATGAGCGTAGCGATGAGCGTGAAGATTCGATTTGACGAGTTAGATTTGCGTAGCGACAACAGGAGCGACGGTGTTTCTGTGAGACTACTCCGTGCTCGCTACTCCGTACCTTTTCGTTCTCGCTCAGCTTCCCAACCGCTTCGTTATGGCTCAAATCCTCGTTGCACGTCGGGCATCGTTGGTGCATCTTGAGCCATGGCTCTATGCAAGACGAGCAGAAGGCGTGGGAGCAGGGGTTTGTGCTAGTAGCATTCAGGTCAATGAGGCTGTGGCATATCAGGCAGGTGAATTCGCCTGCGTGGGACTCTGGGGAGATGCAGAATGCTAGGTCTAGTCCCATGCCGCTGATGATGATCTCTGGTGATGACCTCTACTGGTTCGAGGGTTAACTGGTTAACCCTAAATCTAGCTAGCTACGCTAGTTCTAATAAACGGAGGAGGAGGACGACGGAGGAGGAGGAAGTAATATCAGAACTTTAATAGAAGTCGACAATACTGAGTATTCTCCTTGTTTGACAGTGAGAGGGAGAGTTTCAGTTCGGCTCGGAGCAGTTAACAATTGGCGTAAGTCGAGGATTGGGGGAGCCCCTGACGATTTCAATGTTCAGTCAAATCTAGTCGTCTCGCTGGATTTCGCATCACCCAATTTCTTCAAATACGTCACGATAATGCCCTCCACGGCCACCTCACCCATGGCACCGCCGAAGATGATGCGTCAGGTATGGTTTAAGGCGATTTGACAATAAAATTGGCGATGGTGACACTCTCTTCGTAGCCCATTCCGAGCGACCAGATTGGCCACCGTTAGTCTTAAAATTCGGTACAAAAATAACGACCAACAACATCCGATGAAAGAGCGCTACGAACGCGAGCATGTCTGCGGCCCGGAGCCCAGCGCAAAGGGGGGTCGTTCCAGCTAAATTAAGCGACTTCATCACGCGCGGTACCCTGAGCCAACTCTCCGCTGCCACAGCGAGAAGATGCCCGTGTCGAGTCGCGCTGCCGCGGTGTTGCGCAGAAGCGAACGACTCGATATAACGTCGTCACTACGCTCCTCGCATTAAGAACCATTATAAACTAACGTCGTCGCGTTCTCTCCTCGTCTCGCTTCCGCTCGCCCAGCGCACCTCCACTCAAATTGCGGTCGAATCAAACCAAGAAATGGCTGCCTCCCTAATCGCTGCCGTCTCCGAAAAACCCCACAAAACCAACCCCCGCGTCGACTCCTTCGCCGTCGAAATCCCCCTCAACACAATCTTCATAGGTCATCTAAACACCGACATGGATAGTATAGGTAGTAGTATTGGGGCGGCGTATTTGTTTGGGGGGACGGTGTGTGCTGCGAGCGCGTTGAATACGGAGACGCAGTTCGCGTTGAAGGAGTGGGGGTTGGAGGAGCCGGTTAGGTTTGAGGAGTATAAGGGGGATAAGGTGAGGGAAGACGAGGTTCTACGCATTTTTATTCAATCATTCTTTCTAACGCTCGCTCTCGTCGCGCTCGCCCCCCACAGTCCAAAGTATGCCTAATGGACCACAACCAAGAATCCCAAATCGCTGCAACCCTCGACCTTAACTCCATCTGTGGCGTAATCGACCACCACGCCCTCCAATCCGGCACCGTCATCACCGACCGGCCAATCTACATCGACATCAGACCCTGGGGGTCGGCTTGCACGATTGTGGGGCACACGTTTTTGAGGATTAGGAAGCATATACCTCCGAAGATCGCGGGGGTGCTTTTGAGTGGGATTTTGAGTGACACGCTTAACCTCAGATCTCCTACTACTACTGATCATGATAGGCTTTTGGTCGCTGTTTTAGCGAAGATATCGCACTGCGATGATATTGATTTGCTGGCGGATAAGCAGTTTGCGGCGAAGAGTGAAGCGCTTCAGCACTTGTCTCCGTATGAGGTGGCTTGTGGGGATCAGAAGAAGTTCAATATTAAGGATGAGCATGGGGAGTTACTAGCGATTGGTGAGTATCCATGAGGAGCGAACGACGACAGCGAGGAGCGAAGCGAGGAGTTAATTATTACGGTATTGGGTCACTCCTCCCCTCGTTTTCGCTATCTCCACCACTAACACGCTCGCTTCGCAGGATTCGGAGTTGTTGAGACTACTGATCCGGGAGGGATGATCAACCGGATTGACGAGCTCATGATTGAGGTGGCGAGTCTTAAGGCTGAGCAGAGGTGAGTGGACGTGGACGTGGACGTGGACGTGTGCTACTACTTCTAGTGTCGTTATCCAATTATAACCCAACTCTTCACCTGACTCGCTTCGCTCATCGTCGCAGCCTCGACTTCTCGTTCCTCGCCATCGTGGACATCGTCAAGCTGACTTCCACCCTGCTCCTCATCGGAAAGTCCGAGGCCGAGCTCGCCCAGCAGTCGTTCAGCGCCTCGGTCAAATCGCCCAACGACGACGGCATCGGAACCATGGAGCTCAAGGAAATGGTCAGCAGGAAGAAGGATTTCGTCCCCATGCTCACCAAGTCCATCGGGGCGGGTTTCAAGGCTTCCGAGCCGGCCCTGGAGAAGACTCAGAAGCAGAAGGAGGTGGTGGTCGAAGAGGTGAGAGAGAACAGCAAATAAAGCTCACTAAATCACTCATACTCATATATATCACCTCTGTAACCCCCACCCCACCCAGGTCTACGGCGTAGTCCAGAAAGAATGGTCGCTGGAGGCCTGCTGCAACGTTCTGGTGCGCAAGATGAAGAAGGGCGCGATGAAGCGAGTGTCGTCCTTTGCGTCCATGGCCACTCCCGGCGGCGGCTGGTCAAATCTGGTCATCGGCAGCTCTGGCAACACCGGGAAGGGCCCGTCCCTCGCTACGATAGCCGCCTCGCCCCCCGAGCCCCAGATGTTCGCCAAGGCCAAGGCCCCTTCGTTGTCTTCCCAACCACGCCCCCTTAAGCCCCGCGAGCCCCCTCCCAAGAAGACAGCCCCAAGCAACCCTCAAAACAATAACAGTGGCACCTCGCTAAACGTCCTCGCCATGGTAATCTCGGCGGCGGTTGGAGCGGGCCTGACATTACTGCTCTTAAAAGTTACAAATAGAAAATAGAACGTAAGATTTTAAATCTAAAACCCAGTAGCGATGTCTTTTAAAATTTGACCCGCTTTCTCCACACAACCATCGGTGATGTGCTTGTGCATAGCTATGCGGCAGCGGGTGCCGCCGGAGTAACCTGCGGCGAGCCGAGGAGCAAAGCGACGAGTTAGTTTAGAATGATCGATCGTTAATACGAGGAGCACAGTGACGAGTAGTATGGCCACTTCGTAATCTCAGAGCGGCAAGCGACGAGTTCTATTTCGAGCGACAATTGACGACACTCGTAATCTCGTCGCTCCGCTCCTCGCTAGTTTAGAATTCTAGTTCGTTGCTTCGCCACCCCTCTTACCTCCTCCGAACAACACCCTAACTTCGCTCGCCTTCTCTATCACGTCGTCCTGCGTCAACCTTGACCCCTCGGGCACCCCGAAAAACAGCAAATTAGTCTGCGGCTCCTTGTCAATCACGAACCCCGCTGATTTCATCACTCCTGCCAGAACCTTCGCCCTCGCGTGGTCATCCGCCAGCCGGTTCACATTGTTCTCGATTGCGAATATTCCGGCGCCGGCGATTACGCCCGCTTGCCTCATGCCGCCTCCGCAGGCCTTCCTCTGTCGACGAGCCAGATAAATCACTTCCGAGCTTCCGACCAGTACGGAGCCGACGGGAGAGCCCAATCCCTTGCTCAAGCAAATGCTGACGCTGCGACGAGCGTAGCGAGGAGTGAACGACGACAACGAGGAGCGAAGCGACAAGTTAGTTTAGAACGTTCTCAATGCTCGTCGCAGGAGCAAGAGCGAAGCATCCGAGGAGCAAGAGCGATGAGTCGCTCAAGCGACACATCAGAGGAGCCGAGGAGCGAAGCGACGAGTTATATTGATGGCACCTTGGTTACGCATTCATAATCGTGTCGCTCCACTCCTCGCTAGTTTAGAACGTTTTTAATGCTCGACTTGTTGCGTCTCGCTCAAAATCCTCGTCGCTACGCTCGCGCTCACCTGTTGACGTTCTCACACAAATCCTCCGCGCTAACGTTCATTGCAACGCACGCGTTCATGATCCTCGCCCCGTCTATGTGCAGCTTGAGCTCGTTCTCCACGCAAACCTTGGACAGCTCATCAACGTAAGACTTGGGAAGCGGCACTCCTCCCAACACGTTGTGCGTGTTTTCTATGCAGACAACGTCAGTTCTAGGAAAGTGAGGATCGTCAGCTCGGATCATTTTCTCCACGGTCGAAGGATCCAGGGTAGCGTCGGGACGCTCCTGGATCTGGCGGCTGTGAATTCCTCCGAGGGTGCTTAGATTACCATGCTCGTAAAGACAAAGATGAGCGTTAGCTCCCAAAAGCACTTCAGAACCGCGACCATGACAGTGCGCCATAACTCCGCAAAGGTTCGACTGAGTGCCTGTGGGGAAGAACAGCCCTGCCTCCATCCCGAACTGCTCGGCGAGCATGCTCTCGAGTTTGAGCACGGTAGGATCTTCGCCCATTACGTCGTCGCCAAGAGGAGAATTTATCATGGCCTTTTTCATGTCATCGCAAGGCTGCGTCACAGTATCCGAGCGAAAGTCTCTGTGGTGGAGGGGTGGGTTGGAATGGATGGAATGGGGTTGTGGTTGGGGCTAGCGTTTTGAAATTTGTTATTGCCTAGCGAAAGCAGTCGAGGCACAAAGACGTGACGTCTAGGTTGAACTATTTTTCATTTAAACGTACATTGATGCGGACTCAGATGATATTGAGCGACCAGGACACCACAGCTTCCTAGCGGTGGCACGCTGAATCACACGAGCGGCAATCATTTGACGAGATTTTGGAAAAATCTAGTCTAGTCATTTCGCTGGTAAAATGTAGTCATAATCCTGAAATGGTCGAGACCACAATCTCAAGGATCATAATCACTAACAGCAGTAAAAATGGCCAAATCCGCTACTAAGTCCGCTGAAAAGGTGAGCGCCGCTACAATGTGATATAACTTCGATCGTAGCGCTCAGTTATTTTGTCTCGATCGAGCGGGAATTCTCAAATCCACCCATTTTCCGAACACACCAACGAAACGGGCCGATCGCACCGGCCAACACCCCCAATTTTCAACACTATTCCGCCGCCTGCACGTACCACAACAATAACAAAGCTCAACATGTTTGTTCAATACTGCGGATCGTGCAGCTCCCCGTCCGACTGCTATGCGTTTTCCTTCCAAATTCACCCAATCTGGCTATCTCGGAACGAATCCAATGGTTTCCCAATCCGCCCCACCAAAATTCTCCAAAACTGCCTCAAAAATGCAACTTCTCTAACAACTCCCCAACCCTCCCCCTCTCTCCCCCCCTCCAACCCGTCCCCCCCCCCCAGATCGCCAAGAAGGCCAAGAAAGCCGCCAAGGCCAAGGAGCTCGAGGAGGCCATGCGCAAGGCCCAAGAGGAGATCAAGCGTCTCCAGGAAGCCGAGTCCGACTCCTCCTCTTCCTCCGACTCCGACTCCGACGACGAGCCTGCTTCCAAGCCCGTCGCTAAACCTACCTCCACCCCCAAGGCGAAGGTTTCTGATGAGAGTTCCTCCTCTGATTCTGACTCCTCCTCTTCCGATTCCGAGGACGAGGCCCCCACCGCCAAGAAGGCCCCCGTCGTAAAAGCCGCCGCCAAGAAGGAGGAGACCGATTCCGACTCCTCCGACTCGGACTCGGACTCCGACGACGAGAAGCCCGCCGCCAAAAAAAACGCCGCCGCCGTCGCCAAGAAGGACGATTCCAACAGCGACTCCTCCTCCGACTCTGATTCCGACTCCGAGGACGAGAAGCCCGCCGCCAAGCCCGTCGAAACCAAGAAGGCCGCCGTCGCCAAGAAGGACGATTCCGACAGTGATTCCTCCTCCTCCGATTCCGATTCCGACTCTGACGAGGAGAAGGAGGAGGCCCCTGCCGCCCCCAAGCGCAAGGCGTCCGACGCCGCCGAGGCGTCCCCCCCCGCCAAGAAGGCCGCCGTCTCCGACTCCGGAGCAGGCTGCAAGCTCTACATCCGCGGCCTCCCCTGGAAGGCCACCGAGGACGAGGTCCGCGACTTCTTCAAGGACTGCGGAGAGATCGAGTCCTGCGAGCTTCCTATGGACGAGTCGGGAAGGAGCTCCGGAACCAGCTTCCTCGTCTTCAAGGACGCCGCCGGAGCCGAGCAGGGTCTGTCCCTCGACCAAGCCACCTTCGGCGAGCGCTGGTTGAGCGTCAAGTACGCCACCGACAAGCCCAAGAACTTCTCCGGCCCCTCCGAGAAGATGGCTGGCTGCATGACCGTCTTCATCGGAAACCTCAGCTGGGACGTCGATGAGGAGACCATCAGGTCCATCTTCGAGGGCTGCGGTACCATCAAGGAGATCCGCTTCGCGGAGGACAGGGAAACCGGAAGGTTCAAGGGATTCGGCCACGTGGAGTTCGCGGAGACTGAAGGCACTGATGCCGCTGTTGCGATGGCCGGGCAGGACGTTTGCGGCCGCCCGATCAGGGTCGACTTCGCGGCTGTTAAGGAGAGGAAGGCTTTCGGGGACAGGAGCCCCCAGGGTGGAAGGGGTGGAGGAGGGAGGGGAGGAGGAGGATTCGGAGGAGGAGGAAGGGGAGGAGGAGGACGCGGAGGAGGAAGGGGGTTCGGGGACAGGAGCACTAGTCCTAAGCCCGTGAACAAGAATAAGGGAAGCATCGTCGCCGGAACGGGAAAGAAGATCACCTTCTAAATTATTGAAATTGACATGATTTGTTTAACGAAAACGTTGTATGTGTTTTATTAATTGTTATAATCGGGCGGGCGCACTTACTTATGTTTGAGAATCAAGTAAGACCAGAAGAAATAGCATAAAGAAGTGCGATATTCATTTTAGCGAAGTGACGGCCGTCTTGAGAGAGGTCGCAGTTTGGAGAGGTTAGGGTGAAGGCGTTTAGGTAGGTTAGTTGAACGTCTTCATCGTTAGGTTGTCTGACAATGATGGTGAGCGGAAAGCGAACGTGAGCCCGTGTTAGAATCAGAATCGCCAGCGCTCAGTCGTCGCGTTCTCTCCTCGTCGCGGCTCACCTCTCTTTGATTATTTCTTCGATGTATTTCTTCTCCATTTCCATCATCCGCAACGCGCCGGCGTGGGCGAGCTGACTTTCTCTGCAAGGGCCAAGGTCGCCCCAGGTTGCCGTGGGAAAAGCATCCGTCACGAACTGGTCGCAATCCTGCGACGAGCGAAGCGACGAGCATTGACGTGTTAGGATTAAACGAGGTTTAGGGTTATAGACAACGCATTCTCTACTTTACTCCTCTTGCCACTCCCCAGCTCGCTGTCGTCGCTTCGCTCCTCACAACTTCTCTCGCCTCACCTCAAACACCTTGTCTTCACACTCCCCCGACAAACAGTAATTATACGCTACTCCATCGTCCCAGGCCTTGAACACGGCACCCCAGTCTCCCTGGTACGCGTCCTCGCACACTGCGTTGACCGTCCTGTACACCAAAGTTCCTCCACCCAACCCCGACAGTAGATCTATTATCGCAAAGATTTCTTTCCGGAAGAATTCCCTGAACACTTCTTGGTCCAGGAGATTGTTGGACACCACGAAATCCTCGAAACCCTTCTCAGGGTAGACCTGGAAGAAGTGCAGCGTTCGGAAGTTCACCAGCATCAAGCTGGGATTGGGAGACAGCACTTTCGCAGTCCTGCCTATCCAATCAATTACGCTCGCCTCCCCCGACCCCGCAAAACTCAGCTTCGTGTTGTCAATCGCAGGGTCCTGCACCGATCCCTGTGTGGGGTTTGGGGTTGCGTAGTGAGCGGCGAGCGAAGCGAGCCGTGTTAGAATCAGTTAGTAGTAGGTACGAAGTCAGCGGAGCCACCATAATGAATACGCGTACTATTAGCGTAAGTACGAGAAGCGAAGCGACGAGTATTCATAACCATTGAACTATAATAACTCGTCGCTTCGCTCCTCGCCGCTCGTAGCTTCAGACTCATATTGGTATCTCCACTTTTGCAACGCAATTCTAACTCGTTTATTCCAGTCAAATCTTCATGCGACTCGCTACGCTCGTCGCTAAACTCGTCGCATTCCTCCTACCTTGTGCTTCACTATCATTTGGTTGTCGCCGTAGGCGCATCGACCCCCCTTCATGCCGGAATTCGTCTGCCACTCCTTTTTGTTCTTCGGACAACCGTGCATAATGAATGCCATCCAGCCCTCACTCGTCCAATCGTCAGGATTATTACCCTCCCCGTTAACGCTAACTAGTCTTGAGAAGTCCAATTTCATTTCTTTGTTTTCGATTTCGTCGCCACGTACAATATCGTTCCAATCACTCACTACACCGAACTCCTTCAGCGTCATCAGAAAGCCAGCCATGCCCATCATGAACTGTCGCATCGTTGAGTCGCCCGCAATCATTATGGTCGGATGCTGTTTGATCAGGGCCAATGTCTGCTCGATCAACTTCAGAACCTTGTGCGTTCGAGACAGTTCTTCCGCCATTTCATTCGTTATTATGTGGCCCTCAGCAACAACTACTACTTTGCCTGATGAGGGTGTTGGAGTTGGAGATGACCCTGAGGGATCTTTTGGTTCGGTCGATTTGCTGGTCGAATCGAGGAATATTTTGTCGAAATTAGTGCTACTGTTGTGGACGAAGAACAGCAAAATTAGGAGGGTCGTTACTATCGCGCCGCTTATAGTAAATCGTGTGCAACGCGACATGATAAGTCGTTGTTCAGGTACAGGTCGTCAAGATCCTGGGGAGTTAATTAGGGGGGGGAGTTGGGGGAGGGGGTAGAG
>BLQM01000441.1:11834-33900 GCA_012489335.1 Triparma laevis f. inornata | reverse complement strand
GAGGGCGGGGGGATATAGAGGGGAGGCAGGGCGGCTGGATTGGCGTATGAATTATAGTTGAGTAGGTTTTGTGAAGTAGTTCGAGTGCACTCCGCGTCGTGCAATTGTTCTCTATCTATTCTCTATGTACGTGTAGCTGGATGGCAGATGAAGTATTCCGGTGATAGATATGCTATTTCTTAGCGACTGCGCGAAAGAAAGATCGTTATCGATTGGATTCTCCGATTTTTAAGCAAAAATATGAGCCTAACAACGAGATTTTTTAGATTTGAGCCTAACACGACCATATCAGAATCGTATATCTATTTTTTCACTTTAAATCCCAATTTCGGTTATATTCAGAATTCTAAGACCCTTGAGCGATTGATTTAATTGTACGATTTCTCAAAATAATGAATTTTAAATACAAAATTGGTGTTCCTGGTGTTATCTTGGTCAATATAGGACATATTCGTCAATTTAAGACCATCTAAGGTACCAAATAAGCAATTTTTATATTAAATAAACCACAGGAAAGCGTAAATCTAAACCAAAAAAACCATAATTATGAGCTATTTCGAAAAATTAATATTATAATCGTGTACTTAGGGATCTCAAAGGTTCAAATAAGACAAAAATGAATCTGAAAATAACCAGAAAGTTGATTTTCGTTCCAGAGAATTTGACTAAAATTGATTTTCGGTCATATCTCACGTTCTCGAATAGATCGTAGCCCACACGAATATCCTAGACGATAATGTAGTTCATTTGAACCAGTCCTGAGGTTCTGCTGACTTCTGGCGGAGAAACGGAGTTATTTAGTTTACAAACTTGACTTCTGCCGCATTCAACATGAGCTCATCTCAATCTACCCCATGTAACTGGCGAACGCAAACATTGTTGCTCAATATTAATCTTGCCGTACGACAGAATCATGTATAAGTAATTGCTGATATTTCTAAAAAAGAGAATCCGCACAATTCCGTCGTCAAAAAACATATCTCTAAATTTAACGTCACCTCCCAACCTCTTTAATTTAACTGATGACGCAGCATCCTCCTCCTCCGCCTTTTCCTCCTCCAACCGCTTCTCCGCCCTTATCCTCGACCACGGGGTCCCAGTTCCACTTGGGGTCCTCCTCGGCTCCCTCAACGGGCTCAACGACGGTTCCTCCGACGCTGCCCTCTCCCCACTTGTACGGCTTTCCAGCGTGGTGCGAGCAGATGATCTCTGCCGTTTCTGTCTTGTCGAGGGTGTACCCCCTCATCTTCACCCACTCGGGGCCGTCCGCGGCGGGCACCTCCGTCCAGCCCTTGTTTTCAATTACGAGGTTGTCAAAGACGGTCTGCGTGTGACGAGCAAAGCGAGGAGCAGAGGAGCGAAGTGATGACCAGTTAGAATTGCGTAGCTACCAACGCAGATGAATTGCGACAGTAATTGGCGTATTATTCGCTACTCGTGAGTGACGCCTTGTCTCACCTCGCTCTTCAATCCTCCGGTGTTGATGACGAGTGCTCCGTTGAGCTTCAAGCTGTTGAAGACGACCTCGCCCATGCCCTTCAAGATGAGAACACTTCCGCCCGTGATCTTGATCTTATCGCCTCCGGCGAAGGTGGCTTTATAATCTCCGGGCTGGCAGCAGACTGCGACGAGCGAAGCGAGCCGAGGAGGGGAGGAGCAAAGCGGGGGAAGTTAGTTTAGAGTGTTCTTGATGCAAGGAGCGAAGCGACGAATTGAACGATTTTGTATGGACTCGTTCCTCGCTGTATTCATGACGCCTTCGTAATCTCGTCGCTCCATGTACGACACCTCATAACTAACGGAATCAAATCGCAGTTTCTCACCTCCGGGTTTAACAACGATCTTGGGTCCAGTGACCATGGTGACGGAGTTGAAGGTTTTCTTCTCTCCGGCCTGACGAAGAGCGAAGCAACGAATTAGAATGAATGAATGGATGAATATGCGTTGTTATGTTCTCGTCGCCTCGCTCCTCAATATCACCTCACCTGAAGCTTGCACCCAACACTCCTCATGATCTTCGCAATAGCGTTGTACTGGTCGCTCTCTCCGCTGAAGGCGACGGCGGGGTGGGTCCCAGAAGCCTGAGCGGCGGCCCCGGCAGTGGTGTCGTTCTTGACGGGCGAGAAGCACATGTCGGCCGAGACGCTGGTGAAGCCGACGCGCTTGGTGTCGTCCCCCTTGAGAACCATGGGGTAGTCCTGCATCATGCACTCGAGGCGCGTGGGCTTCTTGAAGACCGTCTTGGCGACGTCGGCGTATTTGGGGTTGACGAACTGGGGAGGGGGGAATTAGAATTGTAAAACTCGAAAACTCCAGACGTTCAATTTACACTCACCTCGGCCATCACACCGCTAGTCTCCTTCAAGTTGTCGACGTACTCCTTTAAACTGAACAACAACTGGTTGATGTTTCCGGGGTAAGGGCTGAAACCAGTGGACTTGTCGTTGACGTCTGCGACGAGCGGCGAGCGAAGCGAGCCGTGTAGCGCTCTGTTAGACGAGAATCGTTGAGGAGTCGTGGTGACGCCTTGTCTCACCTCCATCAGGGGAAACGGTAGCCCTGAGCAAAGGATCAAGCTGGTTGTACTCCACGTTGATGGTCCTCTCCTCTTTAGTCTCTCCGTTGGTGAGCTGGCAGACCGCTCCAACAGCCTGCTTCGCCTTCCTCGGAATCGCAAGACTGCGACGAGCGTAGCGAGGAGTCGAGGACGAAGTTCGAGTAGGGCAGGGGGGGGTTAGTATAATGTGTGCTTACTATAGCGAGGAGCGGCGAGCGAAGGGAGTCGAGGAGCGAAGCGTCAAATTGAACGAGGAGTTCCAATATGAGCGGCATTTGGACTCGCTCCTCGTTGTAATTACGACGCCTTCGTAATCTCGTCGCTCCACTCCTCACTACTTTAAATGTTCTTAATGCTCATCACTTCGCTCCGAATTGAACGAATCATTCGGACGAGCTCGTTCGGAGCGAGCTCTTCGTTGTATTCGTAACGCTTCATAATCTCGTCTCTCCGCTCCTCGCTAGTACAATGTGCTTACTGTAGCTCGTCGCTTCGCTCCTCGC
The DNA here is from genome assembly GCA_012489335.1 of Triparma laevis f. inornata. Classification (NCBI taxonomy): domain Eukaryota; class Bolidophyceae; order Parmales; family Triparmaceae; genus Triparma; species Triparma laevis. The sequence goes on along the minus strand of BLQM01000441.1, from coordinate 30,840 downwards.
AGTGCCTCACCTGTTCATAACTAAGTTAAGCTTCGAGCTCACTCCCAAACTCGCCGCCAAAGTGTGGAAACCCAGCCCGTTCGTGTCCTGGAAGAACACGCAGTACTCGAGGCCGGCGTTGAGCCAGCGGGCGGCGGTTCCGGTGCTGTGCATGAGGCTGTGAACGTCTCCGTGGCCGTGGGGCTTGCACTCGATCTTGTAAGGGTCGTCCTGTGATGAGGAGCGAAGCGACGAGTTAGTATAGCGACCGATCGTTCTTTATGCTGGCTCCTCGTTGTCGTCGCTGAGCGAAACAAGATCGTTCTTTATTCTGGCTCCCCGTTGTCGTCGCTTCGCTCCTCGTGCCTCGGGTCGTCGCTTCACTCCTCGTGCCTCGGGTCGTCGCTGCACTCCTCGCCACGCTCGCTCCCCCCCCCCGTGCTCACCTCCGCCTGCGCGATCTTCCCATCGTTATCGCTAATAGCCGCAACCTTCTCCTGCTTCATCAAAGTAACATATTTCTTATCCATCCCAAAAAACTTATTCCTCTTCAAAAGCGCATTAGTCTTCTCATAAGTATCATCGCTGACCATGATGGCGAGGGGGAGGTGGGTTTTTCCGACAACACCGTGCTTTTGTTGGATGGAGAGGATAGTTTCGATGTAGTATTGGAGGTAGCAGGTTTCGGTGCAGGATTCGGTGGGGAGTTCGACTTTGATGCCTCCGTAGCCGAGTCTTGAGGGGGAGGGGGGGGTGCGTTGGGGGTGTGGTGGGTGGGTTAGAATTGAAGTAAAAACGACTTAGGAAAGTGCTAGGGTTAGGTTTCGTGTAGTGATCTTAGCGTCACGGAACGGCCGGAACGTAATAGAGTTTGAGCCTCGTTTTTTTCCGGGAGCGTACGAGTTACTGGCGGTTACGTAATTATCATTTAGGGCTCTCAAAAACGACTAGGAAAGGTGTCAGGGTTAGGCCCCGCGCAGTGGCCCTAGCGGAGCGGAACAGCTCTCAGCCGGAACGTAACAACAAGAGCGTATATCATTGTAAAAGTGCTAGGGCTAGTCCCCGCTCGCACCGCCTAGCGTCGCGGAACGGCCGGAACGCAACAGTTCATCGGGTAAACGCTCTCTCGTTGTCGCTCAAGCGTGTAGCCTGTATATTAAGAATCAATTTTTATTATAAATCGCAAACGGCAACCTCTCCTAAAATCGGTATCGTCCATTTGTAAATTAAACTAACCTTTCTCCAAGTCCTCCCGCGACAAGCACAAACCCAACTTTACTCAACAACGGTCCTCCCAAACTCTCAAAATCGTCGAACTCGGGAGTTCCAACGGCCAGGCTCTCGCCCTGGGGGACGCTGGGGGACCAGCCCTCGAGGGGGTTTTTGCCTGCTTTCGAGACGGCGAGGAGATCGCGGGCGTTTTTGGTGTAGGAGAGGAGACCGTCGGGGAGGGGGTAGGATTTGTGAAGCTGTGAGAGCGGGTGAGCGAAGCGAGATCTTTGTTAGACGAAGGAGGGGCAAGAGCGGAGCAAACCCGATAAAATTCACGACGAACGTTGCTCAAATCTCCACTGACGTCCAGAGCCCGACGCTCGCCAATGCTGCCGCCTTCTTGACCGTGGTCGCCGCTCAAGTCCGCAGCAGCTTTCCCGACGTGCAACATGTCGTCGCCTGCTACAACTTTGCCGACGATACATGATCGAGGTTTAGGGCTGCGTTACCTGCATGAGGGTGGCCATTTGAGCCTTGATCTTCTTAGCGTCCTTGCCATTCTTCCAGTGTGCGAAGAGGTGTCCCTGCGCGCGTAATGTTTCATGATTCGTGTTAGAAATGATTTGTGAAATGATTTGCTAACGACGGTTGAACTTGCTGAGCTATTTAGACCGCCATTTGGACCGCCATTTGGACCGCCATTTGGACCGCCATTTGGACCGCCATTTGGACCGCCATTTGGACCGCCATTTGGACCGCCACTGCACTGTCGATGAGACCCACGGCTTCTTCTCTGCTCGAAGAGTGATTCACGAGTGATTCATACCTGGCCATCGTCGACGAGTTTCTTGGCTAACGCCATCTCGTCCTTCGCAATGGTCTTCACGAAGGCCTTAAGGTCGACCGGAGCGGGAGGAGGCATTTCTGAGGGGTAGGGAGGGGTGAGAAAGAGGGAGCACGGCGAAATTTTGACGAAGAAGAAGAACAGAAGATATTGACTGTAAAATAAACGGGATACGGGGGTTTAGGGGAGGCTTCGGTTTGATACTAGTTCAGTAGGCGCATTGCTGAGATTTTTACCAGCAGACATCGTTTGAGAAGATTTGTTTGAGGTTGAAAAGAATTTCACTTTCAGTCCAGCGTATTGCCTAAATCCAAATCTCGAAGCTCAACGTTCGAATACGACTACCTTGCTTTAGCTCCGCATAACTACGTGATTACATCATCACAAAATTACCTCTGTTCTTTTTCTACGTTGCTGATTCTTTCTCATTTCCCAATCACACCGACAACCACAATCCATTTTTTTTCTGTCCTAGCGAAACCCAATTTCCACTGCTATAACGCCACAACAAGCATAACAAGCAACAACCACAACCCCTCCCACCCAATGAGCTTCAAATACTACAACGAAGACTCCTCCGGCGTCGAGATTTTAGACGCTAAAGTTGCAGTCCCCTCCACCGATGATCGTACCTATGATGGCTCCACCCAATTCCAATGCAAACAGTGCAACTGCGATCTCCCCGGCCGCCTGTTCGCGTCTGACGGCGACGCTAATTATTGCATTTACTGCGTAGAAAATGAGCTATCGCCTACGTTGAAGAACGGACTTACGGAGACGACTGCTGAGGTGAGAATAATTAATTACTCGTGGCCGGTTCCGCGCTAACGCCCAGATAGGTCGACGGACGGTATTTCTTCAATAGCGACCACCAAAACTACTTTATTTTCGGGCGATAACTCGTGCTAGAATCTGGAAGCAGAGGAATCATGGGAACCCTTAAATGAACGAGCTTCATCTTCGCTCCTCGCTCCTCGTTGCAAATGCTCCTCGCTGACAACTCCTGACAATAAATTCTAACGTCCTCCCTCCCCTCCTCTGATCCCTCCTTCTTAGCTCCGCGCCGCTCCAATCGACCCTGACATCGCCGACATGTTCTCCAAAGCAATGTCCAAAGCAATCGACGAAGGAAAGGGCTGGAAGTCCGAGGCAGACCGTCAGGCGTACTTGGACAAGATCGGGGACGATGATTTTCTGCCGGCTATTTTTTGCAGTAATGAGGAGGAGGTGGGGAATTTGGAATGAGGGCTTAACCTTTGGAATTATAATTATTCAATTTCTAACGCACGCTCGCTACGCTCCCCGCCCCCCCCTCCCCAGCTCTCCAAGGCTCCCGACGCCGGTGCCTTCACCGAGCTCCTCTACTCCGGTGAAACCCCCACCTCCCTCATGCTCTCCTTTAAATCCAAAGGCAACGAATCCATAAAACTAGGCCGCCAGAACGAGGCGAAGAACATCCAGTATTATAGGGACGCGGTTAATCATTATCTGGAGAGTGTGGGGTGGTGTGATAAGGTTGTTTGTGTGGACGATGAGGGGTACGAGGAACCGAAGGAGGGGGACGAGGTGAGGAGCGGCAAGTGAAGCGAGCCGAGGAGATTCAATATGAGCGGCGTTTTCGAAGAGCCGACGAATTCTTCTCGCTCGGTATTCTGATTACGTCGTTTTCACAATCTCATCGTTTCAATATGAGCGGGCGTTTTCGAAGAACCTCCTTGTTGCAATTATAGCGCCTTCGTAATTTCGATGCTCTGCTCTTCGCTAGATTTAGAGTGCTCTTAATGCGAGGATTTTTGTTTTCTCACACACGCTCCCCCCCCCCCCCTCTTAGAACGCCAATGATAATAATGACTCCGCTCGCTCCTTCACCCGCTCCGATCTCAACGTCGTCAAATCAACCCTCCTCAGCAACAAAGCCATGGCGCACATGGAACTCAAGAACTGGGGTTACGTCATCGAAGACTGCAAAGCCTCAGGTCCGAAGCTGTGAGGAGCGAAGCGACGAGCTTGGAATGTGGTATTTGTGGTTGTAAACGAGGCTCCATAAGGAGGCTCCACGAGGAGGCTCCATGAGGAGCTTTTCTAACACGTTAACAACAATCTTCACCAACTCGCTAATGCTCGTCGCTACGCTCGTCGCAGTCGCCTTAAACCCCCAAAACGTCAAAAGCTGGTACAGATTAGCCAAAGCCCGTCAAAAACGTTCAGAATGGGAGCTATGCGCCGAAGCCTGTGAAAGCGGCTTGAAAGCTGACTCGGAAAACGCTCCGCTTAAAAAGCTCAACGCGGCGGTGGAGAAGCAGGCGACGAAGCAGAGGAACGCGAGACAGAAGAAGGAGAGGGAGAGGGTCAAGAGAGTCGGGGAGGTGAAGAGTCTGTGGAAGTGGTGCAAGGAGAAGAAGTTCAAGTTGGGGAGGGTTCCTTTAGTTGCAACTTTGGATGATGAAGAGATTGAGGATGATACGGAGGAGAAGAGGTGGAACCATGTTCAGCCGCATTTCGGGAAGATGCCAATTATTGAGGTGCGAGCGTAGCGAGCAGAGGAGAAGAGCGAAACGACGATGTACCAACAATTGCCATTTAATTCTAGCGAGGAACGTAATTCTAACTCGTCGCTTCGCTCCTCGCTCTTCGCTCCTCGCAGAACCTCATGGAATACACCTTCCCCGTTATGTTCCTTTACCCCACGGTCGGCCAGAGTGACTTCGTCGAGGGCATGGCCGGCCAGGAAATGGTCGCGATGAGGTTAGCCGAGATGTTTCCGGAGGAAGGAAACGACATCCCGTGGGATCACTCTCAGATGTTCAAGTGCTCGAATCTCGCGATATATTTCGAGGTTCATCAGATAGGCGGAGTCGTTCACCCGGAGAGCGTGAGGGTTTTGGAGGTACGAAGTCAAGGTGTCGTTTTGTGCGCTACTCACTTCTAACACGGTCGCTTCGCTCGCCGCAGGACATGAAGGACTGCATGAGGTTCTTCGAGAACGCGAGAGCGCTCAAGGGAGCCGACGGACTTGAGGCGGCGGAGAAGGCGAGGGCGGAGGAGAGGGAGAAGCTCAAGGTGTACAGGGACCAGTGGAAGAAGGCGAAAGGGAGGTGGCAGGCCCCCGCGGACCAGTGCGACGTTGTGCAGGTGCACCCCGCGGCGACGCTGGAGAAGGTTTTGCTGGACAAGAGGTTCATCGCGCCCAATTTTTTGGTCAACTTCATAATCTTTCCCCAGGACCATGAGAGCCATAAGCAGTTTTTGAAGGAACGGAGAGTCGTCGCGATCGTGCAGGCGGAATGAGAATAAAATGAAAGGAACGCGTTTGCTTTGTGTAAAAAGAATTGTTGTTTTTGTTAGGTTATCAATATCCGCTTACTTGATATTCGTGGCAGACGAATTTCCCATTGGTCTGTCGAGATGAGTTGATGGGCGGTGGCTTAACAGAAGATTCAACCTCGTTATCTTCGTCCGGAAGATGTTGTTCCGTCGAATGCGGCAACCTCAGCGCCTCTAACGCTGCCGCTCTCGTCGTATAACAACACGTGACTCTGTGGGAGCTAGGATCCGGGCACATTCCAACATTCCAATCATAGTAATACACGAACCAAAGCGTCTTCTGTCCCTGCTCAGGGGGTGGGCCGAGAAGCGGGCAGAGGACGCTTATTTGCTCGTTGCAGCCTCCGACCATCGACTCACCAACGAAGCTGTCGCCCGGGTTCGCAGTGAAACCGTGGATGGAATGAGAGATGTCGAACGTACCGTCGTAAATGTATGTAATGCCCACGTGAGAGCTCGCCTCCTGGGGCTCCTCTCCTAGGGGCGCACACACCGGATCAACGAGAGTTTCGAGCGTGACGTCGGCTCCGTCCCACTTCACCAGTACCTTAACGTCGCCTTGATAGAGAGGCAACTTTTGGACTTTCACGATCGTCGCGGCGAACCAGTTGTAGCCGGGCTCGGATGAGCAGTGAATCGCAACCCTCATTCCTTGCGTGATCCACAATTCATCTGACATTTCACGAGCGCCGAGGGTTCGGACGGAGATTGACTAGATTTATTTTTAGGAGGCGTTTGGTGTGTGTTAAGGGGATTAAGGGGGAGTGAGTATGATATTAGTGTATGTAGAAAGTATATCATACTTTGGGGTTGCGTTTGGGATGGTAAAATCGACGAAACTGAATTTGAGGGAAGAAAATCTGAGAAAGTTTAGCATCCGATTTCTCGAAACCTACGTACCACGATGTCCAAATATCTAGCCTCCAAGTATAATGAGGGCAACGAGAGCCGTAAAATGGGTGGGAAAATGGGTTTAGGAGACGAGGGGGATGAAGAAGGGGTGGGTATTCTCGAGGTCTCATCAGCGGAGAGTTTGCCGATTTCGACGACAGTTTCCACTTTCCCTGCGACGACTGATCAGTTCATGCATACACCTGAGTTCAGGAGACACTTCGTTGAGTTCGTTCCTGGGGATACGTTGATGGCGTTGAGGGTGGCGACGAAGGGGTGGAAGGCCGCAGCGGATGTGTTCATCGACGATGGCGTGAGGAGCGGTGAGATTATTGTTCACGATGGGAAGAATATAAGCCACGATGACGCCGAAGCTCGGGAAAAGAGGTGTGAGCTCGTAACGCGGGTGATTTTCCTTCTAAATATTACGAAGGTCGGAGAGCAAGCCTGCCGCTACGCTGCCAATCTCGTCGTTGTAGACATCCCCGAGGGCGTTGAGAACATCGAAGTCTGTGCCTTCTGTCGCTGCAGTAGTTTGACTACTATATCTTTTCCGACGACGTTAAAATCAATTGGTAATTTCGCCTTCGCTGATTGCTCCAGGCTAGACAATGTCGATCTCCTCCACACAAACCTTCAAGAATTAAGTGGTTGGGCCTTCGAATGTTGCTCAGAACTAAAATCTATGACGATCCCGGACTCGCTTCAAAGGCTTGGTGTCGGTATCTTCTACCTATGCTTCAAGCTAACCCCCTCCAACATCATTGTCAACGACTTAATGATCGATACAACATCCGAGGTCATCGCCCACCTCCGCGCTCAACAATCCAACCCCTAAAAAAACCCACACACGCTTACATAAAATAAAAATAAAGCGTTTATTTATTTCATGCAACGCATTTAATTTATTCGTTCTTGATGTTATACTTCTGCTTCGCATTGTCAAGTGCCTTGAAACCATCCGCATCAAAACTTAGTAACCTATTCTCAACAGCGATATTCCCTCCGTCTCCGTTCGCTAAACTCTCAATTTCCTTCAAAAACGCTCCGATAATAACAGCTTCTTGTAACCGATACGCCATACTCGGAGTAGAACCTATTCGTGAAAATGAAATTGAGGAGTTGGTGAACGTAACAGCAACCGCTGCAGTATTATCTGAGAACGTTAATGATAAGCCGGGAGGATCGTCAAGCTGTGTAACGGTCCAGGTATTAGGTTGTGGCTCATTCTGTAGGCCGCCCATTGAGAGTAGTTGGAGGGATAGACGTAGCGATTTTTTTATCGACACGGCAGGAAGGACGATTAGCTCTTCATTGCCGTCGTGAGAGTCGGGGGCGGAGAAGAGGATGGAACTGTTGCGAAGGCGTAAGCGAGAGTGAGACGGAGCGTTAGATGAGCGAGTTAACGCCGTCTGCGGCCTCCTCGTTGGATCCTTCATCGTCTCCGTCCAGCTCGACATCTCCATGTCCAACTCCAGAGGTTTCTGAAAAAATGCCAAGAAGTACGTCGAGCGCGCCTTGCTGCGTTGGTCGTGGTGATATTCATTGAGGTTTTATCGCTCCCGTATTTAACGGCTTCTCACCTTCTCTTAGCAGTCCTACTTGAGCGCACGAAAGAGGCGCGTGTCGGCCTCGTCGTCGGTTTCGGAATAAATCCGTCAACTTGGAGGCACAAAAGACACAGAACGACTACGAGACATAGCATTGTTGGTCCGATTAGAACAATTTTATAGTGTAAACGTTCGAAGGAGAACGTCAGGGAGCAAATCAAGTGATCGTTCCAGCAATTGTCCTGATAACTGACCAATCGGCCTGTAACTCCTCCAAAACGTTCTTGTATGACAGTTACCGTGCGCTCGACCGTCCAGATTATCCATCTATTAGCGGCGATCATATTGACGATCTCCTCCTGTTCGTCCCTGATGTTTTCTCAGCGACTTTTCTCACAGTCGTCGGTAGCGTCTTTGACCATGCTTCGTGTCCCTTCCAATTCTCTCCTCCGTTCATCGTCCCGCCTCGCATCAAGCTCCTCGAACTTCTTAACGGATCTAGACCCACTGCTACAACGCGGTCTGAAAGCCCTGAGCGTAGAAACCCCGACCCAGTTTCAATCGGACGCCTTCCAACGCATCGCATCAATCGAAGGTTCATCAAAAAACGATCTCGTCCTCTCCAGCGAAACCGGCTCCGGCAAAACCCTCTCCTACCTCCTCCCAATCATCCAAAACATCCTCAAAAAACCCACTCCCTCCAAATACAAAACGTCAACAATAATAGTCCTCCCCAACAAAGAGCTCTCGCAGCAGCTCCTCCACGTTCTCTCTGTCCTCTCCGGAACTTGGGAGAGTGTTGTTTGGGGTGGGAGCGATGAGACAAGGCAACTATTTGAACGTTACGTTACTGTCCCAGAAATTGAACGGAGGTTTACGGTTGGTGTACTACCTGGTGGTATTAAATCGATAACTGATTTTAAGCCGTTCCGTGACGCACTTTCTCGACCTCCCGAAGATTTCACCACTGATCACTGTGATATTTTAATAGCGACTCCGAGTACGCTTTCGCCTTTGATTCTGGAGATCTCGAATTTAGATCTTTGTTTGGGCGTGAATACTTTAGTCTTTGATGAATGCGATTTATTGTTGGATGGAGGTTATCTCAACAACATGCGCGATATCCTTTTGGGGTTTAGGAGGAAGAGGAAGATGAGAGAGGATTGGGGAGTGGAGGGTACGCAGACCGTATTTTGTGGGGCGACAGGTAAGAAGCTGTCGAGGAGCGAAAGACGACAAATGAGGAGCGAAGCGACGAGTATGTGTGGAGCATAAGAGCGACGAGACTTTAAGAAATTCAGTGCACTAACTCGTCGCTTCGCTCGTCCAGTACCTGATTATGGGAAGAAAAGTGTTGACGAGTTCATCAAACGCTCCTTCCCAAATGCGGAGAGAATTGAAGGGTCGAACGTTCATGCTGCCCTCCACTCCGGCTTAACGAACATTGAATGGATCGAAGAAGATAAAGACTCCAACCGCTTAAACGCGGTTTGCGAAATGCTTACCTCGGAAAACAAGAAGACGCTCCTGTTCTGTAATTCCGGCGACGCGGTCGATAACGTCGTCGATGCTTTGGAGAGTAAGGGAATCTCGGCGTTAGCGTATCACGCGAAATTGAGGGGAAGCGAGAGGTTCGAGAACCTTCAGGCTTTCAGGGAAGCGGGGAGCCCGGTTTTGGTAGCGACGGACGCTGCGGCGAGGGGGTTGGATATTCCGGGTGTTGAGAGGGTTATTCAGCTTCAGTGGGCGGGGAACGTTGTGGCGCATCTTCATCGGATTGGTCGTGTTGGGAGAGGGGGTTCGAAGGGGGATGCGGTTGTTTTCTACGGATCAAATGAGGCGGACTTGGTTCAGATTATAAGAGACGCGGAGGGGCAGAGGCTTGTTGTGGAAGGAGATGTGGACGGGGACGATGAAGGCGGCGGCGGCAGAGTCAACGAGGCGTTCTCGCGGAAGAGAGGGTTCCGTAAAAAGAAGAAGAAAGCCGCGAAAGGCGAATAAACAATAACCTCGTTTTCATTAAAATATTTTCATTTTACTTAAAACAGGTTAAAACTCGGGCGTGTAGAGAAACCGGAGGATAAACGGCATGCTCAGTTGCGTCATGAACAGGAAGAACGGGCCCACCAGAGGGATGGTCATCATCTTGTCGAAATCGACGAGGAGGTCGGAGCCAAGTTGGGCGGCAATCTGGATGGCGGTCGTTCGGGGGATGCGCTGCGACGAGGCGAGGAGCGAAGCGACGAATTAGAATTGCTTTACGATGAAAACGGCTTTTGTAGTTTCTTACCTTTTTGAAGTAAGTGTCGAGGGCGGATTCGATTTGGTTGGTGTTTTGGACGGTCTTGAGTTCCTCCGAGAGGCGGTATCCGTCTTCGGTCGCCTGGCAGCCTCCCTGGCCCAGGTTTGGCATCATGGGGTGGGCCGCGTCGCCGCAAATCGCCACTTGGCCCCTGGCCCAGCCCTGGGAGATGAGCGGAGCGCCGTCATAGAGATCGCGGCGCTTGATGTTCTCCTCGGGGGTTGCTTTCAGAAGCTCGTGGGCGAAGTCGTCCCAGACGTCGCCGTTGGCATCCCCGGGCTCGGCGTTGTTGAACTCGTTCAGGAGGCGGGAGAGCTGTGACGAGGAGCGAAGCGGCGACGAGTTAGAAGAGAATTAATTGTTGGTTAAGATTGTGGCGAAACGAAGAAGGTCTCACCTTGGGGTTGGGGTTCTCCGGTGTGGCCTCCTCGTCAACTCCTCCGGCTTCCTCGCGAATGAGGGCGAACCACTGCTGCCTCTCCCCTCCTCCGTCTGTGCTCACGAAGTACTTGTCCTTGCCGAGCAGGATCTGGTACGAGACTGCGAAGAGCGGCGAGCCGAGGAGCGAAGCGACGAGTTAATTTAGAATGTTCTTAGTGCGAGGAGCGAGAGCTGTACATCCGAGGAGCGAAAGCTTTATATCCTCGTCGCAATCGCTTCAAATTCTCGTCGCTCGAGCTCCACATCCTCGTCGCTTCGCTCCTCCTTGTTGTCATTCGCTCCTCGCAGATTCTCACCTTGTTCGATGTTGGAAGCTTTGTGCTCGCAGAGGGCAGCGTAGCACGTGAATCCGGAGAACCTGCGGTTTGCGCCTCCGGCCATCAAAACGCTCTCCTTGGCCATTCGCCTCGCCTCGGCCTCGTTCAAAGCGCCGCCTGCGGCTCCGCTCGCCGCCGCCCCGTCTGCGCCCTTGTCCAAGCCGTGAAGCTGCTTCCTCACTGACGACCAGATGCCGTCAGCGCCCACGAGCACGTCTGCGAACGCCTCTGTCCCGTCCTCGAGCGTAACCTTCACGCCCTGCCCGGGCCCAAGCTCGTCGTACTTCTTGATCCGCGACTTGATTCGAACAGTACCCTCTGGGACGCCGTGGTTAAGCAAAATCTGCTGGATGACAGGCCTATCGACAACAACCGTGGGAGTTAATCCGGCGTCGAGGGCAGGCTGCAGGGTGTCGAAACGCACAAGCCAGTCGCCCTTCTCGTAGCCGGGACCCAGTCCACCGAAAACGGCCTTCTTGTACCCGATTTTCAAGCCGCTCACACGGTCGGCGGTGACTGCGGAGAGCCACGAGTTACGCGGAAGCGACGAGATTAGTATACATGCTTTATTATATAAGCCGCCTTCGTTCGAACTCACCCGTTCCAGCCGCGAGGAGCTCCTCATAACACTTCTGACTAATCCTCTGAATCGCTCTCAACGCATTACTCTGTATCTGAATAGGTCCTCCATACGGAGCATACTGACTCGCCTGCTCAAAAATCGCTACCTTCATACCGGCAGCGTGACACGCGGATGCTGCGACGAGGCCGGCGACACCGCCTCCGGTTATTATTACGCGGAGAGGGGAGGAGGCAGTTATTGAACGACCACCGAGGATATTTACGGCGGATTCATCACGCCACCATTCGTCTCCCGTATTCTCGGCGCAGCCGCGAGCGGCTTGGGCGTCGCGTGTTGCGGCTGCGCAGCGTTCGCGGACCTGATCTACCCTTTCCGTGGTTTCGGGGCGACGGACGACAGTAGAGTGGAGGGGAGTGGAAATTATTTTGATGCTGTTATTTCTGGGGAGGGGGGTGAGTACGGTAGTTGTGGTAGGGGGTAGTGGGAGCACCGTAGTTGTGGCGAGGGGTGGTGAAAAGGACGGAAAGGTGAGAGAAACCAGGCGAGTCGACTCTGATATCGTCGAAGAAAAGTCGTTTTTCGAGAATGCATTTTTCTCACCTGATTCGGTGGTGTTGGCTAACCGGAGATATAAAGCCGCTGTTTAGATTAAACATCAAGACCAAGCCCAACACGCTAGCGATCGAACTCTTCATGATTGATATCGTGGTGAAATCCTGGGTTGAAGAGAAGATTTGGCCAATTTTTATTCCAACCCAAGCACCTACGCCCTGTGACATTCGAATCGACCTATTTAACCAAGCTATTTCATCACATCACATTTAACTACCCTCAGATAACCCTCCCATCTCAGACAGCGTGTATGGTTCGCAGTCTAGCTCTCTTCGTTGTGGCCTCGCTGGTCGCACGGAGCGATGCCCTTTGTCCTTCCTTTACTTCCCGGCGGTCTCCGTCCCCCCATTCCGAATCCGGACCTCTTCATTTACAGAAGAATGCCGCTGATCCGCTGCCTGTTTCGCCTCTAAGCTCCGTACTGGAAAATGCGCGAGAGGTGAGTGGCGAACGGCGGATAATGAAAAAAAAAGTTCGCCACCAACTCACTCCCCCCACGTTTCCCCCCAGACATTAATAACCATGACCATATCAGCCGCCCTCCTCCTTACCCCCCTCTCCGCCTTCGCCGAGAACGAGCTCGCCTCCAAATACGGCAACGGTAAAACCCTCGACACCTCCCTCGTCGATCAAACCTGTCTTGTCGACAAGTGTTCTCTTCAGAGCAAAGCTTGTTTAGTTGATGATCCGAGTTGTAGGAAGGGGTTAACGTGTACGGCGAAGTGTATGGGTGATAATGCGTGTATTACGGGGTGTATGGCGAGGTATGGGAACGAACATTTGGATGATTTACTTAAGTGTACTATTGAGGATAATGAGTGTATCAAGGTATGAACGTTGCGGCGAGCGAAGCGACGAGCTGAGAAACCCAACGATCGAGGCCCTCAACGCCAAGGACGCGGGAGACGCCATCAGGGTGAAGCTCAAGCAGGTCCAGGAGCAGGCGTAGAAGAGTAAATCGGGATATTCCTAGGCCCGTCACGAGTCTGAACTAGACCAAGAATACGAATACGAATACGCCAATTTATACTAACTTGTCACTCTTCGCTCCTCGCCCCCCCCCCCCAGGTGGCCATCCTCCCCGGCGGTGCCGACGCTCCTGGAACAGAAAAGCCCTCCCCCATCCCCACCGTCTCCTCCTTCAAAATGGCCTCCCTCTCCGGCTCCTGGTTCAAAGTCGTCGGCTTCAACCCCAACTACGACTGCTACGCCTGCCAACGCAACACCTTCACTCACGCTAGCGTTGATACTTTGGATGTTAAGGTGGAGTTTAGTATGCCGAGGTTGTTGGAGGATGGGAGTCCACCGCCTCCGACTAATAGGGCGGAGAAGATTTTCGTTGATAGTGAGGGGGGAATGAAGGGGGGGAGGGCGATTCAGTTGAACGACTACAAGACTACTGAGAAGGTAAGGGGGGGGGGGCAAGCTGCTTGAACTCCGAGGATTTTATTTTATCTTCGCTCGCCGTGTTAGTATTCGTAATCGTTCAGTATGCCTACACAGTCCCCCTACACATCCTCGCTTCGCTCGGTCGCCTCGCTTCGCTCGGTCGCCTCGCTCGATCGCCTCGCTCGGTCGCCTCGCTCGGTCGCCTCGCTCGGTCGCCTCGCTCGCGCTACGTACAACGTATTGAGTTCTCATAGTTCATTCATTCTAACACGGCTCGCTTCGCTCGCCGCTCGTTCGCTCGCCTCGCTTCGCTCACCGCCCCCCCCCGCCGCAGATGGTCTTCGACACTCCTCACACCCTAAAAACGACCGACCCGTCCACGAATAAAATCTCCCTCGCCTCCATGAACTTCGCCCGAACCGCTCACTCCGAAGGAGAGATGTTCGGGCTCAAGTTCTGGGAGAACTGGTATGTTATTGGGGAGAACGACAAGGACGATGCGGCCGAGTTCAAGGTGATATACTACGACGGAAAGACACGCCAGAACACGTACCAAGGCGCGTTCGTGTACGCGAGAGAGAAGGAGCTGCCTGAGGCGAGCATGGCCAAGGTGAGAGACTGCGAGGAGCGAAGAGACGAGTAAAGTAGAGAACACGTTGTCTATGAACTCGGAGCGAAACAACCAGTAAATTCGGGAACGTGTTGTCTATGTACTCGGAGCGAAACTACGAGTAAAGTAGAGAAAGAATTATCTATGAGCTCGTCGCTTCGCTCCTCGCTGGAAATGCGATATTTCCGTTCGTAATCCACCTATGCTACTAGCTTCAGTCTAGGTAACGACGCCACAATCACCGCTACGTAATTCTAACATGTTAAACCCAATCCTCATGCGACTCGCTACGTTCGTCGCAGGTCTACAAGATTGCCCAAAACGCCGGCCTGAACCCCGACGGTTTCTGCCGCATTAGGAACGGCTGCTTCGAACAGCCGGAGCTGTCTCAGCCGCAGAAACGCGGTTTCTTCGAAGGTGAGGAACTGCGAGGAGCGAAGCGACGAGCTGGGAATGCGTTGATTCCGTGAATTACGATACTAGAAGCACTTTATGCTAACTCGTCGCTTCGCACCTCGCTCTGGCTTCGTCCTCGCTAATGCCCTCCCCTACCCCCGTCGCAGGCCTCGTCGCCTCCACGAAAGTATCCGAACTGCTAGGAGTAGAGCCCGTATTCGGAGAAGGCCTCCTTAAACAGGTCGAGCAAGAGTACATCAGAGATGAACAGATCGTGGAGGCAACAGCGAGAGCCTGGTGGTGGGAGGTAGGGGATTACCTCGAAAATCCGCATAGGCACTTTAAGCTGATTGACGAATTGCGGACGCCGATGGAATGGCCGCAATCTGTCACGTCGGCGGCGGGGAGACGGAATTGAGAAATTGAAATGAAATGGGAACGTACGTGGGGGAAAGGATCCGAACGAATTAATTTTTAGTAAACGCAGTGACAAGCACGCGCCAATTTGTTAATGAAAATTTAGACCCCTCTTACGCTGAGTTGTCCCGCTAGCTCCGTCATGTTCTCTCTCAAGTTCGCTTCCATTTTCGCCTTCTCCTTCTCCACGATCCCTCTAGCTTCCTCTATAAGTTTCGTTTCCGCGTTATTAAATTCTCGACCAACTTCCACTCCCCTCACACTAACTTCTTCGTAGCACCTACATAAAGCGTCTATTCTCTCCTTAAGTTCACTCTTGAAGTTCTCAACCTTCCTCAATCTATCGTCTTTCTCTGTCCTCAAAGCCGTAACCCTCGAATGCAATTCCCTCTCCGTCTGCTCTTTGATATTCCCTAGATCGATTTGGAATTCTTTCTTCATTTCCTCGAGTTTTTTGGCGTAGCGTAATTCGTTCCTTTTCTTTTTTAGCTTTTCCATTTCTCTTTGTGTGGCTAGAGCTGTGGCAGGGAAAGGGAGAGCGAGCCAGGCGCCATAGGGAGGAGCGTGTTAGTGGTGGGGGTAGCGAATAACGAGGAGCGGACGAAAGCCCATAGGCTCGCAGAAAGGTAAAGGCACAGAAAAATCGTCGCATTGCTCCTCGCTGTTGCTTCGATCCTCGATACCGCGTCGCGCGCTAGTGGTGGAGATAGTAAAATAAGGAGCGGGGTAATTTACTCGTCGCTGCATAACCAACTCGCCGCTGCGTTTCCCCAATATTGCCCTCCCAGCTCGTCCGCGTTCCTTGTAACTCCCCTTGCCTCACCTTGTCTGTTTAGTAAATCCTCTTCATAATCCCAATCCATAACACCGACTGAACCTCGAACAGGTGATTTAGAAGCTCTTTTCACCGGCTCCATCGGATTATTGATCGAATCGTCAGTCGTATTCCGACCCAACCCGCTACCTCTACTTCCTCTACTCTCCCTACTCTCCCTACTCTCCCTACTCTCTCTGCCAACGTCGAGCTTGGCTTTTGTATCGAAATCGACTAAGAAGGGTTTCATTTTTAGTTCTACGTTCGTTTTTAAATTAATGTAACCGGAGCTACCGTCTTTGTCGTCGTTTTCGAGACGAGGAGGACTCTTGCGGGAGACGACGTCTCTTATCATTTGACGGATTTCAGTTTGGGTCGAGTCTAATATTTGAGGTTGTTTCTTTGAGCCGCCTCTGTTTTTGTTCGTTATACCCCTCCTTTCCTGAGCTCTTTTCACGGCTGCGTTCGGAGGGAGGAGCGGAGGAGGATTGTGGAGATATTTTGCCTCGTGTAATAACTACAGCAAGGACGAACGTCCGAGGCAAGGAGCGAAGCGACGAGTAAGTATAACTTGCCTCAAGTATCGTTACTCGTGAAATTTCGTATTCGCAGCCGCTTCACTTCGCTCCTTGCTGGGCTTCGTCCGCTGCGTCTCACCTTGTTGCTTAGGTTTGGCTCTGGTGTTATTAACGCTTCTATTCTGTACGGTATTCGTCATAGGCTGACGGGGCTGCCTCACACCCCCTGTCGTAGACTGTATATTAGCCCCACGAGCATCACCGCCAACCCTGACAACTTCAGGCCTTCCCCTGGGTTGGACTTCCCCCCGTCTCTTGCCCTGCATGGGCCGACCCCGACCTCTCGCGGGATTGCTTTTTGATTCCTCCCGATCTCGGAGGGAGGAGGCCATCTGCAGGGCTGATGTTAAGTCCCCGTCTTGTGAAGACCAGGCGTTTAAATTCATTTGATTGATGTCAGGTCTATCTTCGGAGGCTTCGGCTTGGACAAGGCCTGGATTCGGTTAAAGGTATAAAACGCCTCAATACAATACGTGAATCGTATAAATTTCGACCCTTATATCAACACAATAAACTAACACGACCACACGCTTAATTTCAATTCCCTTCATTTACCACAACCCCCAAAAAATAACTCTAACAGCCAACAAAACCTTTGTCAGATCATGCGTTTCTCAACTCTAGCTCTCCTCTCCTCCTTCACCGTTGGCGTTGCCGCCCAGTCCAAAAGTTGCGGTACCTTTAACAACATGCTCGTAGCTGACATGGGAGACGGAGATCAGAAGTACGTAACTTTAGTTGATGATCAGCTTACGCTTGGGCAGCCGGGCATCTGGAACCTAACCACCACCGTTGACTTCGACACCTGTGTAGCAACCGTCGACTTCTCCAAATCCGACAAGCCCGAACAACCCCCCTGTCCTTTGAACGCCCAGGTGAGAAATGTACTGCTCGTTGCTTCGCTCCTCGCATTAACGATAGAACATTTCTATACTAACTTTTCGCTCCGCTCGCCGCAGATCCTCCAAACCGGCGTCGGCACCATCATCCTCGAATACACCGACTCCACCGGAACCATCAACACCGACTCCACCTACCCTTTGAATCTCTGGACTAGTACCGAGCCTTTACCTAATGTAGAGAGCTGTCTTGTTTTTGAGCAGACCAAGTTCCAAGATATGCACGATGGAGACGTTAAGAACGTAGAACTCACCGCAGGTGGTCAACTCACCATGGGACAAGAAGGCATCTGGAGCCTTACCACTCAAGTCGACCCGATTACCTGTCAGGCAACCATTGACTTCTCTCAAAGGTACGAGGAGTAGAGATACAACAGTTGATCCAACTGGTCACTACGCTCCTCACATTAACTCACGAAGATCCTATACTAACTCGTCGCTTCGCTCGCCCGCTCCTCGCTACGCTCGTCGCAGCACTAAACCTGATCAACCCCCCGTCCCTTTAATCGCGACGGTTGTGAAAGCTAGCGGTGAAACCGCGAGCGATCTGAACCAGAGGATGATGCTCGTTTTCACTGATCCTAGCGGAGAGTTGAATGAGGATTCGGAGTATCCTTTGAATATTTGGGAGGCTGTGTAAATTGCGAGCCGCATGTTCGTTTGTTGAAAGACAACTGATTTGGTTTCGCCATAAAATAAATAGTCTAGTTTCGCATGTAAAAATCGGGCAAATACTTTTCTACTCTTCCGCCCAAATGTAAAATTTGCTTATGGTACCTTGAAACGTTGGGTATCCAATGTCCCCCTTGAACTGGCGTAATTGCGGGCCAACAATTGGGCCAACAATTGGCGTATCGATAGCGGTATCAAGCAAAATTCCGTCGACATATAATTTCGACGTTCCCTGGTTGTCGATGCTCAACCGTATAGTGTATTCAACTTGTGGTTGGGTTACGTAGGTCGCGCTTAGAATCGCCTGTTGAGTTAGATTCTCGCCTGAGTCAGTCACTCCGGCCACGAATTGAAATTCCTCCGTGTCAGGAATTGGCACGTAGGAAACCAGAATTTCAAGCACGGGCGTATCGGTGAAAAAGTAGAAAAGGGCGCCGGTATTCGTTATTGACGTGATCATTTCGAAGTTCAAAGCGCCTCCCATCTCGAGCAGGTTTAAAACGGCAGTTTCAGTTCCGTCGAACGTCAAGCCGTTGGGGCCACATTGATTGCCGAGCGGACGGATAAGGGCGGCGGTGGGGTTTACTGTGTGGATGCCGTACGCGGTGTCGTCGCAGTTCTGGAAGTCCCACTCGTAGAGGGAGCGGCGGATTGGTTGCGGGTTGGGGGGAGGCGTGGCTGTTGTCGTAGGAGAAGTTGTAGTGTAGTGTGTAGTAGAGTGCAGTGGTGACGTTGGCGCGGTCGTTATTTGTGGCGTTGGGGCGTTTGTGGTTGTTGTTATCGTGGGGGAGCTAGAACTCGGCGTCGAATTACCCGTGGAGGACGGGGTGAGCGTGGACGGAGCATTTGAACTTAACGTAGTGGTGGGCGAAGAGCTTGTCGGGGTGGGGGGGGCGTGATGGGCGTGGTAGGTTCGGAGGTGCTCGGGCGTACTTGTCGTGGATGATGAGGGCGACGTAGTGGTTTGAACCACCGTTGGCTGATCCGTGTCCCCCATCGATATCCTCGTCGGTGAGAAAGTCGGTAAATCAGTATCGGAAACTATCCTCGTTGGCGACAGCGTGGGAATGTTCGATGGGCTACGTGATGTGGAAGGCTGCGAACTTGTCGTGGAAGATGTGGGCGACGTAGTGGTGGTTTCGCCAGACGAGGGAGACGCAGTGGTTTCTGCCGTAG
>BLQM01000440.1:23445-34431 GCA_012489335.1 Triparma laevis f. inornata | reverse complement strand
CCCCCCAAACCAAAGAACAAATCCGCCACCGGCCTGTACCCCTCCGGGCAATAAAAGCACTTGCTCCCCCCCTCCTCCGCCAACCTCAAACCCACCCTCGCGTCCGTGTTAACGCTCACCCCCATGGTCATCCCCCCTCCAACCCCCTCTACCTTATTCTGCGGCATGATGACTCCGTTTAAACTGTAGTTGATGACTCCGGAATCGCAGTCGTACATGACTCCGACGACGTCGTCGTTCTCCCAGTTGACGATTTCAGTTTCTGAGCCGGAGTCTGCGACGAGCGTAGCGAGGAGCGGCGAGCGTGTTAGTGGTGGAGATAGCGAAAACGAGGAGGGAAGCGCGTTATTCAACTCGTCGCTTCGCTCCTCGCTATCGTCGTTCGCTACTCGCAGTTCTTCACCTCCGGAACCTTGGTTTACTTCGCCGTCAACGATTAGGATGCCTCGGCCGCCGTCCCAGCCTACGCTGTCTATGACGTCTCCTACGCCTTCTTCTTCGGAGACGTTGGGTTGGTTTGAGGGGGACGCGTAGCCCAGTTGGATGGGGAGGGTTCTGTTGTCGCCGGTGGACTCCTTGAAGGATTCGACGACGGCTTCGTAGTACCACTTCCCGGTTTGGGGGACGGAGCCTGCGACGAGCGTAGCGAGAAGCGGAGGAGGAGGGGGGGGGGTTAGAATTACGTTGCGACGAAAGCAGCTTGTACGTTTAGACGAAGGCAACAAGCGAAGCCAATTTACGTACGCAAGTATTGCGTTCAAACGACTTCGTACCTTTGAGGAGGATTGTCGAGAAGACGGTTTTCTTCTTCTCGCCAGAGAGGCCGACCACGGTGCCCTTCTTGATTTCGAGGGAGCTGCCGGCGACGGGGGAGAGGAGGGACTTTAGCTTTCCTTTCATCACGCGTTCGCGGACTTTGGCTAATTTGACCATGGACTGTGAGGGGGGGGGGGTAGGAGCGAAGCACGATGAGCGAAGCGACGAGTTAGAATGAATAAATATTGGACGAAAGAATATTGAAACAATCACACACACCTGCAAATCCTCAGCGTCAACCCCCCCAACAACCCCCTCCCCAATATTAGCGTACTCCTGAACCCTAGCGTCCCTATCCTCCCTCCTCTGCTCCTTCTCGTTCTTCGCCGCCTCCTCTCCGTCGATCGCCCTCTTCTCCTCCAGCCTCTTCCTCTTCTTGCTCTTGTACATCTCCTTCTTACTAACCCCCTCCGACCAAGTAGGAGTACCAAGGTACCAATTATCAATCCCAGTATCCTCATCCTGCGACGAGCGGCGAACGAAGCGAACCGAGCAGCGAAAGCGAACGAGTTAGTTTAAAATGTTTAGTTTGTTCTTAATGCGAGGAGAGGCTCGCGTAGATAATGCATTCCCAGCTCGTCGTGTTATCGCTCCTCGCAGTTTCACTCACCTCGTCGTCGTCATTAACACCCCCCTTATCAATCTTCCCCTCCTTCCTATTCTTCTCCTTATCCTGCTGCTTCCTCCACCTCCCCAGTTTAATCTCGTCGTTAATGTGACGGAGGCGACGACCGTTGAGGTCGCGGCAGGCTCCGAAGTCTGTGGTTTTTTTTTTACCCGCTTTTTTACCGACCGCTTTTAGGAGGGCTCCGAAACCGCCTGGGGGGGAGGGGGGAGGAGGGAGGAGTTAGCGAGTGAAAAGAGGATGTGCAGGTTGCAGGTGGAGCCCGACTGAACCGATAGATACGTAGTGGGCGGTTCAATCGTGTAATTAAAGACCGTGCAACGGAGGTGACGATGGGGACGAAACGGCACTTGAACGTCCGGCGCGCCCTGACGCCCAGACGGAACGAGTGGTCACAAGCTACATCGGTACTGGCGAATTCTCGCTTCATCGAAGGTTGACCGAAAGGAACCCGCCCAGCGCGATTATGAGAGAGCAGTGATATCGTACTTAAAGACGTGTAATGAAGCTCCACGTTCCCATTCAAATTCTATCAATTCTCACCTTTTCCTCCCTTCAACGGTGCTACCACTACCGGCTTATAAAACACAGCCTCCCCAATCTCCCTCTTCTCGAATCGAATCGACTCCCTGAGGATGGAAATAGTGGATTCATCAAACTGGTGGGACGGGCCGGCCACCGAAAACAAACCATGGATCAATTCAGAGTACTCAGATACGCTCACATCGTTGCCGAAACTTGAGAGGGAAGTTAACAAGGACGTGCTACCATCGAATTTGGTGAGGTACGTTTGCATCGCCATTGGACTGTACGTTTGCATGATTTAAAGCTAAAAATCATTTTCCAGCAGGATGATTGAATGCATCTGATTTCTATCTCTTCCATCCGCCAACACCAGTGAATAACTTCATAACCAGCGAGTTCGTGCGCCACTCAGCTTCTCCAAAGCCAAGCCTCCAAATTATGAGCCTACGTGTAGCATTAGCACTGCTCCTCTCTTTCTTCCTCCGATCGGCGACCTCATTTACTTTCGCTCCCCTCCCTACTCCCTCCACCGTCCTCCGTTCCACCTCCGAATCACCTGACTATGTAAAAAATATCCTCTGGACACCGAGTTGGAAGAGTGGTGCTAGGGATGAAGAATTTGGGTTGATAACGAATTATAATGAGGTGAGGAAGGAGGAGAGAGCGACGACCATGAAAAACTGAGTGAAGCAGACAGGGTTGGACACGACTAGAGGGTTAGCACAGGTTATTAGGGCTATCATTGATATTAATGTCTACGGTTCTGAACTTCTCGAAGTCTGGATCGTCGTCGTACTATCGTAGTAACGTTCTTCAACGGAAGGTCGATCCCTTCAACACCGTCAACGTTCAAGAAACTCACACGTCTCCTCCACCACCCTTCACAACAAAATTCACGTCACAGGACCTATCAAAGGTAATCCGACGAAAGACTCGAACAGTTGAATGCGGTCCCATCAAGTTCGGGAGTGAGCATAGGATCGTGAGGCAGACTATGGCTACGACGAACACTGCCGATGTCGACGCTACGGTTGATCAGGTTATGAGGTGAGGGAGTTACAACCCGCGGTTGAGAGGTTCACGCATTATCATTCATTTTAATTCATTCAATCATCCATTCTAATGAGGAGACGTTCGCTCATCGCCATCAGATGTGCCGACAAAGGCTTCGACCTCGTCCGCGTGACTGTCCAAGGCCGTCGCGAAGCCAAGGCCTGCCAAGAAATCAGAGAAAAGCTCTTCAAAAAAGGCTACACAATCCCCCTATGCGCCGACATGCACTTCAACCCCACTGTAGCACAAATGGTCGCCGAAGCAGTGGAGAAGGTGAGAAGGCATCTCGGAGCGAAGCGACGAGCTCATAATGCGCCGTTTGCCATTATAGATGAACTGCACAAGTAGCGTCAGTCCCAACGTTGATGCCGCTTTCATCGCTTCTCGTTTCTAACACGTTATCACCAATCTTAGATTAGGATAAATCCTGGGAACTTCGCGGATGGGAGGAAGGACTTTGATGATCATATTTATGAGACCGAGGAGGATTTTATGAGGGAGAGGCAGTATCTTGCTGAGGCATTTATTCCGTTGGTTGAGAAGTGTAAGAAGGTAAGAAAATAAATTAAATGTTTGTCGACGTTATCGTGTAGGTCCGTATGTCCAAACGCCCCTCTAACGCGCCCCACCCCACTCAGTTAAACCGCGCGATGCGAATCGGAACCAACCACGGTTCCATGTCCTCCCGCGTCCTCTCATTCTACGGCGACACTCCCCGCGGCATGGTCGAATCCGCCATCGAGTTCGCCGACATATGCAGGAGCCAGGTGAGAAGCTGTCTCCTCGCTCAGTCTCCTCGCTATGAATACGATATTAGCAAGGGTTAATGCGATGAGTATTAACGATTCTATACTAACTCGTCGCTTCGTTCGTCGCAGGATTATCACAACTTCGTTTTCTCGATGAAGGCTAGTAATCCGCTGGTTATGGTGCAGGGGTATAGGTTGATTGCGGCGGAGCAGTATAGGCTTGGGTGGGATTATCCGTTGCATTTGGGAGTTACTGAGGCTGGAGGTGAGTGATAAAACGGTAACAAAGTGATAGCGAAAAAAACACCTAACCCACGATAATAGACGGAGAGGACGGAAGGATGAAGAGCGCAATCGGAATCGGAACCCTCCTCGCCGACGGAGTCGGAGACACCATCAGGGTGTCGCTCACAGAAGACCCCGAGTTCGAGTACGAGCCCTGCAACCGCCTCGCCGAAATCGCCGAATCCCGCCTCTTCGTCAACCCCACCTCAGCGTCGAAGCAGTCCTCGGTTGAAGGATATGAAGATACGAGAGATATTCAGAGCTTCGAGAAGAGGCAGGGGGATCTGCCGACGCAGGTTGAGACGGATCAGATTGATGCGAGGGGGTTCCTTCATAGGGATGGATCGGTTATTGCTGTTGTGACTCCTGAGGTGAATAAAATTTATTGTTATTCTTCTAAAATACGTTATAATTCTAACACACTCACAGATGCTCAAACAAGAGAACGTCCAGTACCTGTACCAGGAGCTCGGCTGCAAGCTTGCCGTCGGCATGCCTTTCAAGGACATCGCCACCGTCGACAGCCTCCTGATGCGCACCCTCCCCCCCTCCTCCGCCGTGGCGGAGAGGACCCACCTCAGGCGCCTCATTGAGGTCAGTACTGGAGTGATCGTCCCTGCTGCGGAGCTGGAGAAGGACCCCATGGAAAACACCGTCGCTCTCATGACGATGACGGAGGCCATTGAGAAGGGAGGAAAGCTCCCGGAGGGAGCCATTCGCCTCGCCATCGAGCTCGACGGAAAGGTACGAGTACGAGAAGTTGACAGCGGCGACGACGACACACTTTATACTAACTCCCCCCCACACAGGAAACCGCCGAACAGCTAACCCACCTCTCTTCCCTCAACCCCGTCATGCTCCTCAACAACCCCGCCGCCGACACCTCTTACCTTCACGCCTCCCGCCGCTTGTTCGAGTTCTTGAAGTCTCACGGCTCCAACTTCCCCGTGATCCACCATTTCTCCTCTTCGAGCATCGTCGAGAAGAACGAGCTCGCGCTGCAGATTGGCATGCGCTGCGGGTCTCTGTTGACGGACGGCCTCGGAGACGGAGTCTGCGTGGAGCTCACGAGCGATCACAGGTTTAGGTGAGAACTGAGAACACACTGCACACACACACTAAAAACAACAACAACAACAACAACATTTTCCTAACCCCTCCCCCCACCCCCCCACACCCCCCACCACACTCGCAGCGTCGACCAAATCCGCCAAATGTCCTTCGGACTTTTGCAGGGATGCCGCATGCGTTCCACGAAGACCGAGTTTGTCTCGTGCCCCTCGTGCGGCCGCACGCTGTTCGACCTGCAAGAGACTACGGCCCGCATCCAGGAGGCCACTGGGCACCTCCCCGGAGTGACTGTCGCAGTGATGGGATGCATCGTAAACGGTCCAGGAGAGATGGCGGACGCGGACTTCGGCTACGTCGGAACCCTTCCGGGCAAGGTCGACCTGTACCTAGGAAAGGAGGTCGTGAGGAAGGGCATCCCCAACGAGGACGCCGTCGACGGCCTAGTAGAGCTCATCAAGGAGCACGGCATGTGGGTCGACAAGGAGGATGAGGCTGAGCCCGAGGCAATGGAGGCTATGAGCGTTGCAAACTAGGCTAGGATTGTTAAGGTGAAGTAGTACACGTATAATGGGGAAATGGGTTTTTTTATGAACGAATTTTAGATTATATTTGGCTTTAGATTTATTTATTAAATAGACAAGGAATCCTTGAGACCAAGGTGACGATCAGAAAGGCCCTGATAATTTATGTTATTCATGCATACTTTGTTTGTGTTGTTTGAGATTGCCTGCTCGCTTCGCTTTATAGTCACAGGAATCGCATCGGTGCCACACAACGTCAATATCATGAGCATCCTGTTTGTGCTCCTTGAGATTGCCTGCTCGCTTCGCTTTGTAGTCGCATGAATCGCATTGGTGCCACACAACGCCAATGTTGTGAACGTTTTATTTGCGTCGTTTGAGGGTGCCTGCTTGCTTGGCCTTGTATTTGCATGAATCGCGATGGTGCCAAACGACGTCAGTTTTGTGGATATGTTGTTTGTGTCCTTTGAGGTCGCCTGATTGCTTGGCTTTGTAGTCGCATGAATCGCACTGGTGCCAAACGACATCAATGTTGTGAGAACGTTTTTTGTGTAGTTTGAGGTTGCCTGCTGATTTTGCTCTGTAGTCGCATGAATCGCATTGATGCCAAACGACGTCAATGTTATGTGTATGTCGCTTGTGTATGTTTATCTCGCGTGCGGACTTGGCTTTGTAGTCGCAATTATCTTGATCGCATGAAAACCAGACCACAATTGATCCCATGCTTCGCAGCCTTATGAGTCTTCATATGTATCGAAATTCCAGTCTTATTTGACACCCTGCTATCCCACAAGTTCTTATTACGTTTCCCCGCTTATCCCGTTCCCCGTTCCACTCCCTCTATCTTTTGCCTCCCCCTCTTCCTCCTCGCAGATACCCCATCCCTGCCAGCTCCACCTGCCACCTGCCACCGAATCAATCTCCCAATCATCATTCGCAATCTCATGCGGTGCAATAGTACTAGCATCCTTGTGAACCGATTGCGGAGTCTCATTACCGTCAAACCCCAACCTTCGATGATTGGTCNCCAAACTGATACTCGTTTCACAGATTTTCTCCAAACGAAAATACGAGGGGCTCCTCCCACACTGCTCATTCACGCACAATGTCATATCTCTGTCCCACTCACAATTCACCTCTCCCTCCACAACCCCCCACTAAACCCATCTCACGCCAAAACAATAATTATGTCCCATTCCATTCGAGAGCTGCCGCCAGTCCCACACCAACCCAATCTAACCCATGCACACCCCCAATCCGGCAACCCCCAGTCCCACCATCAAACCAATGACTTCTTCTCTCCTCACCACCCCTGAGCATGAAATCTTTGCCTTGTTAGCTCCTCGTCCCACCCCAACCCTCCCGCATAACGCTGACAACAGCGTGAGTCTTCTGAACGTTCTTGCGCGCGAGTCTCTACGCTGGCCGATGATGGAGGAGCCGTCGAGCGTTTCATCTGAGAACAAACCTATGAAACAACCTGCTCAGAGTCTGAAGAGGAAAGCTACGACTCTTGTTCAAGAGCAGCCTCGAGATGTCAAAAGGCCGTACCAGCACACCTCTTGGACTGCCGAGGAAGAGGCAGCACTTCTTGAGGCTGTTAACGAGCACGGCATTAATTTTGCACACCTTAAGGCCACGCACGGTGCTCGTTTAGGTCATCGATCGAAAAGCACAATTGACTCTCACTTCCGTCAACGTTACCCTACAAGGTTCAGAAAGTTGAGGGCAGTGACTCCGGTAACTAAAATCAATCAGTATATTGCTTGGACCTCTGAGAAGAAAACCACCTTACTTGAGGCTGTTGATGAACATGGTCTCGACTTCGACCGCATCAAGGCCACATACGGAGCTCGTCTTGGTAACCGAAAGTCAAACACACTTCAAAGTTACTTCAACTATCGTTACCTTGACAAGTACAGAGAGGCAAGGGAAAAGATGGTGTTGGCAAAACACAACAAAGAGTCAGCGAAGACTACCGAGACCAAAAATGAAGTTCTATGAAATACGCTTTCATTGCTGACCCCCTCTCATCCACGTCTGCAACGCATGGGAGGACGAAAGCTAATAAGCTAATAGTAAAAAAATATCGATGATTCATATTACAAAATTATCCATTACACCCCCTATATCCTTACACATCCTCAATTTTCCCCACCGCCTTCCCCCTAAATACTCCACTCTTCTCAAGCCTATCAAAGCACTTCTGACAGAACTCCTTCCCCTTAGCTCTCTTACTTGCCACGTTCTTCTTGCACAGAGTGCAATGTATAGGCTCTTGAATCGTCCACGAGTGTCTGTCTGCTCCAACGTAGTTATGGTTGTTACGGAAACAGTGGAAACAGTAGGAGTAATCACACTGTTTACAGACTTTCCAAGCTAACTCAATGTTACAACTCAAGCAAATAGGGTAGCCTGCTGGTTTTTTGGCCGGTTCTTCGATTATTTCACCGAAGCCATCGTCATAGCGTTTGCCGACGATTTTTTCCTTCGTGATCATGTTGTACCAGTACTGGTAGCCTTCAGAGTCGTATTGGATGCTGTGTGAGTAGAGGTGAGCCGAGGAGCGAAGCGAAGCGACGAGTTAGTATAGAAAGTTTAGAATGCACTTAATGCTTGTCGCTTAGCTCTTCACGCTCGCTCTCACCTCCACGGCAACGGCTCGTCCAAATCCTCTCCGAATTGCCGATTCAACAACAAGAAGAAAAGCTTGGGCTTCTCAAACGTCTTGTCTCCTGTCAAGTGGTTGAAGTAGCACAAGACTCCCCCCGCCTCCATGTCCACCATCTTCTGGTAGTGCAGCTGGACCCTGAACCAACTACTCTTCTTCGCCAGGAACTTCCTCCACGCGGTCTGCCACAATAACGCGAACTTCTTCTCCTTCTTCCTCATAATACTCAACTCGAGCTGTTCGAGCTTCCACCTCTGCTTCGCCATGTCCCTCAATGCCGTCCACTTCCAGTAGAAGAACTGGAGCTTCGTGGCCGCGTAGTACTCCTTCCTGTCCACCAGGTCCTTCTGTTTCAAGTCTAAAATGTGGTTCCTCTCTGCGACCTCCTTTTCCGCGATGAAGTTGGCCTGGACGATGTCCTTCAAAATCTGCGAAGAGCGTAGCGAGGAGTATTAACGAATGTGGAGCGAAGCGACGAGTTAGTTTAGAATGTTCTTAAAGCTCGTCGCTTCGCTCTTCGCAGTAACTCGCGCAATTACCGCATTCCCAGCTCGTCGCTTCGCTCCTCGCAGTTTCTCACCTTGTTCGTCATGTCGTGCTCGAAGACCATCTGGTCCGTTACGACGTTGTGGAAGACCAAGATCTGGTGGGCGATACTGACGTACATTTTCCACTGGGATCCCTGCACGCCGTTGAACTCGTACGTCTTCTCCATGGCCTCCTGTAGCTCTTCCACGCCGATGTACCCGTCTCCCTGCGACGAGCGCAGCGAGTCGCACGAAGTTTGGTGTTAATGAGTTAGAATAGCGTAGCAAAGAAAGAGGCTTGCAAGCTTCCGGAGCGCTAATATCGTATTCATAGCTCGTCGCTTCGCTCCTCGCTGGGCTTTGTCCTCGCGACTTCGTACCTCCTTGTCGATGGTCTTGACGATGGTTCTTATCCAGCTGTGCTCGATGTTCAGCCCGAAGGCGTCGATTCCGGCCTGGAACTCCTCGTACGTGATGTACCCGTCACCGCTCTCGTCGAACTTCTCGAAGAGCTCCCTTCCCAGGATGCCCTTGTTGAACATAATGCCATCGATGGTGGCAAGCGCGATGTTGCACTCGGAGTTGAGCTGGGCCTCTCGGTAGGTGTTCTCGATCGTTGGGGGCATGTAGAACTCCCTCCTCAGGTTCTTGAACGCCTTGGTGGTCTGCAAGCAGCGAGGGAAGCGAGCCGTGTTAGAGGAGGAGATTGCGAAATGAGGAGCGGACGAAGCCCGTGAGGAGCGAAGCGACGATGTAGTTCTTATTCTCTCTAAGAATAAATGCTCGAGCGAGTAGAGAGGTAAAGGCAGCAGAAAACTCGTCGCGTCGCACCTCGCTACCGCTCGCCGTGATAGAGGTGGAGATTGCGAAACCCGTCGCTTCGCTCCTCGTTGCATAATTCTGGCTCACTCACCTTTTCCTTCGCATCCTTGTCCTTGCTGTTGAGCCAGTTGCTGACGCGTGATCTGCAAACTTCCACCATATCCCAGGTCCAGTTTTCTCCCGGGGGCTTCTGCTGCGATGCGTGCCAGTTTCCGTCGTCGATGTCGACGATCCTGACGTTCTGCGACGACGAGTTAGAATTGTGTAGCGACGAAAGCGGCTTGAGCATTTAGACTAAAGTTACGTCCTTCGCCTCATTGTTACTTCCGTAATCCTCCCATTCCCAGCTCGTCGCTTCACTCCTCGCTGCTTCTCACCTGTCCGACCACGAGGTCCTTGTGGCTCTCGATGTGGTTCCACTTCTCCAACTGCCTCACGGTGATCTTGTACTTGTTGGCGATGTCTTCCAGGGTCTCCTTTGCGCTCTCGTAGACGTGAATGCCGTGGATGTGGTCCAGGAAGTAGCACGTCTTGTAGAAGTGACCCTCCCGGCCGCAGCGCCAGCACTCGAGTCCAGAAGTGTCGTTGTGTTTCTTGCGGTACTTGGTCCTAGTGGGGTTAAACGTTTTGCGGTCTGGGCGAGGGGGAGGGGGGGGGATTAGTTAGAGGATGTATATGTTGAGCCAATTTTAGTAGGGTTGCGTGAAATTAACTCACCTTTGTTCTCGCCGTCCCACTCGTCGGCCCACTCGTCGTAGATAAGTTGCTTCTCGGCCTCGACTCTCTTTCGCCTCTCCTCTCGCTGAATGTCCCGAACCTGCGACGGGGTTAGGGGGGAGGGGAGGGGTGTGTTAGAGTTTAGAATGTTCTTAATGTGAGGAGCGCGTAATCGCGTATTCTTAATGCGAGGAGCGGAGCGACGATTGAGCGAAGAGTTTCAATATGAGCGGCGTTTTCGAGCGTCCGGAGGCTCTCGTTGTATTTATGGCGCCTTCAGAATTTCGTCGCTTCGCTCCTCGCTGTCCTCGCAACACACTCACCATGCGGTCGCCGGCGCCTCTCTCGGCCTTCTTCCTTGCATTGTTCAAATTTCTATTTCTAATCCTCTCGCGCGCCTCCTCCTCCTCCAGTGCGATCTGCTTCGCGAGCATCGCCGCCTCCTTCTCCTTGGTCAGCCTCTTGAGCTCCTCGTCGGCGTCACCCATCATGTCGGAGAGCCATTTCTGTCGGTCAACCATGTCCAGCTCCTTATTCTTCTCGATGATTCGCTGCTTGATTTCCTTTTTGAAGGCGAGCCAGCATCTGCGGGGGGGTTAGGGGG
>BLQM01000440.1:9285-20450 GCA_012489335.1 Triparma laevis f. inornata | reverse complement strand
GGGGGGGGAGAGGGGGCGTCGCAAATAGGAATAGGGGGTTGGATGGCGCCCGACAGAGCTGGATCTGGCAGTTAAAAACAAGAGACCAAAGCTGTTAATGTACAAACGAAATCAAAACTGATTAAAATGAGGTTGTAGGGTCGAGGAGTGAGATTCGAGGGCGCGGAGGCGATATAAAGTAGTTGAGCCTCGTCACGCGCGCTCACGGGTTCTCAAATCCGTGCGTAGGATGACAAAAAAAATCTGAAATCGTTCTCAGAGAAATGTTTGGGACCAGTCTTGGTTATATTTGGCATCTTAAAGATCTTGAGTGACTGAATATTTTACTTACAGACTCTTAAAAGCGCAGGAACAAGATTTTAGTGTTTGAAAGATGATGTTACTGGGGTTATTTTGGTCAGCCTTGGGCATATTAGTCATTTTAAGGCCACCTGAAATGCCTAATATGTCATTTAAGGATCAAATAAACCTCAGAAAGGCGAAAATTCAAACCAAAAAGCCATGATCCTGAGCTTTTCTGAAGAAAATGACTATTAAAGTCAGGTGCTCAGGAATTTTAAGGGCCAAATAAGACCAAAATTGAGTCTTAAAAGTACCAGAAGATTGAATTTCCCTCCAGTGATTTGACCAAAATTAATTTTCGGTCAGATCTCGCGTTTTCAAATAGATCTCCCCCCACACGAATATTCTAGACGACAATTTAGGTCATTTAAACCAGTCCTGAGGTTGTACTGACTTCTAGCGGCGGAGAAAAGGAGTTAATTAGTTTACAAACTTGGCTCCTCTCGCATTTTACACTAGTACATCTCAACCTACCCCCCTCGCACTCAGCAGTCAATCTCGTTCTCGATCACGAGCCACACATATTCACCAGCATTCCCCATCAATCCTTCATAACTAACCCAAATAATAACATTATAATAAATTTCTTCGCAACAGGCCCATCGTGACAGCATTTCAGCACACAGCACACAGCACTCAGCACTCAGCACTCAGCACTCAGCACTCAGCACTTCACTCAGAACCACTCCACATCACACCATCGCACGAATTATAGAATGGCGATGACGACGGACGACTTGGCGACGGCCACGCTCAACGCAGTCAAGGCACGTGCGATTGTGCTAGCGGCACCCATGTGCGATGAGGACGCGGCGGGACTGGCCAAAATTGTCAACGGCGGTGACATTAGCGGCGAAGTGACGGAGGAAAAGTTCGAAGCGGTGATGAAGCAGATCAACGCGATGACGAAAGAGCAGCTTGGACAGCTTGTTGCGATGACTAAGGTGATGAGCGGGATGGTTGACAAGTAGCGGCGATTAAAGCAAACATGAAGCAAAAGCTAAAGACCTCTTCTTTCAAAAACATCCTAAACTATCTCAAATTAATTATATCTACCAGCACAACAACGCCACAAATCAACCCCCACCCCTCTCAACTCTCCACCGAGAAACTCTCTCCGCACCCGCACTCTCCTGTCGCGTTTGGATTGTTGAAAGTGAACTCGGCGCTGAGCTCTGTCTCCTCCCAGTCCATGACGGTCCCCACGATGTTGAACAGCGCCGACGGGTCGACGTACACAACCACACCGTTGGCGCAGGTCACCGTTTCGTCCATCCTCACTTTCTTCAAATCCGCCTCATTGTCCTCTACGTAGTTCATGGTGAAGGACAGCCCGTTGCAGCCCCGTCGCTTCACCCCCAGCCTGAGCCCCAGCACGTCGTCCCCCCTGCCCTCCAAGATCTCGGCAATTCGCTCCGCTGCCCCCTCTGTGACGACAATGGGGGCCTTTGTCGGAAGCCTCGTCTTTCGTCTGGCCTTTTTCTTGGGCGCGGAAACCGGCTCCGCCGAGAACGCCCGGGCGCTCTGCAGCCACGGGTGGCCGGCGCGGATGCCGGCGGTGGTTTTCCGCGGCGTTGCGTGTGCTGCCCGTGAGGGCGCTGTCATCCGGCGGAGAACAAACGGGCTTCTTGAGCCGTTGGGTAGTATGCGCCGCGCGCTGGCGCCCACCAGTCTGATCATACCACCGCTACTACCGTCAGAGTGTGTAGTTTTATTTATATGTGTCGTAGCTATCGTAAGTGGATTGATTTTGGTTATTTAGTAAATTTGCATTTGCCAGTGCCATTCTGAGAGCATATTTCTAAATTCTCCCCGCGGTCTCCTGTAAGCCAATGTTCCCATTTTCCCATTTTCTGATCACATTCGCGCGCCCTCCTCCCATTCTCCATTCTCCAACCCCCCCGAAAATCCAGAGTTGCATTCGCCAGCGAAGCTATCAACGAGGGCGAGGGTCTGTCCTGCCACCGATCCTCTCCTCCCCCCCTCGCCGTCCCCCCCTGACCCCCCCCCCCCCGCACCGTCAGCCCCACTCTACCGCCGGTCGTCTAACCCTCCCCCCTCCTCCCTCCCTCCTCAGCCCTCTTCATGACGTCCTCCACTCCTCCACAGCGAACGCTCGCTGGCATCGCCTTGGCCTTCACAGTAACCCCCTTAACCCTGTTCTTGTGCATCCCTGCGTTTGACACGGGATTAAAGATCTCTGAGATCGTACCGTTCGTTCTAGCAACATTCGCGGCCGTCGTTTCAATTTGTGTCGGAGTCCTCACCCCGTCCATTTCCTCGGACCTGTCCATCTCCCTGTCCCTCTCCTTCTTTCTCTCGGTCCTCTTCGCCCTCTCCCCCTCCACCACCTTTACTGTCATCGTACCAACCTCCCTCATCCTCACACTGCTATCCGCAAGGAAGTTCCCCGTCGTCCGTCAACTCGGAATCATTTTAGTCCTCTCTTGCGGGCTGCTCTCCCTGGTTGACGCCTACGCAGTCTTCCACGAGCACACGACCGGAATCTTTCTCCGCTCGCTGTCCCGCACCCTGACCCCCACCCGCATGAACCCCATCCCCCCCTCCCTCCCACCCCATAATATGTTGGCTGATCTTCTACGCCCTCACTCTCCTCATCACTGTCTACAACGCCGGCGGCTTCTCCTCCTACTTCACCGTTCCCAAGTCTACCTCTGCGATCTCCCCCCCCCCTTCGAAGCCTTCGCTGCCCTCCCGCATTCCCTCGCACATAGGATCGACTCCCGGGCTGGCATCGCACAACTTCTTCGATCCGTCTGACCTGCCTCCCAAGCTTGCGGAGTACGCGAGTGTCGTCTATTCGGCCTGCGAGGACATTGGCAATTTCTTCGGATTCCAAGACAGGTAAATAAAAAAACTAAAAGAATTAAAAGAATACAAAAGAATACAACACCCCAGAAATTAACCCTCACGCATTTCTACTACACAGCTCGGTGCGCAACCAAGCTGAACACCTTCTCATCCTGCTAAGCAACAACCGGCGCTACCAAGCAAACGAGGCCAACGCTGCCTCCCCTGTGAACATCCTGCACAACAAGACCTTCGAGAACTACAAGGAGTGGTGCGCCAGCGTTGGCGTCAAGCCCAGTTTCTGGAAGGCGGGTTTGGACAGCCGAGCTCCTCCTCAGATGCACGCCAAGGTGGGTTTTTACGCAGCGGCGGTATTCGTATTCATATTCATATTCATTCTAACTCTAAATACAACACGGCTCGCTTCGCTCGCGCAGGTCATCGACCTCGTACTCTACTTCTGCATCTGGGGCGAAGCGGCCAACTTGCGCCACATGCCTGAGTGCATCGCTTTCCTGTACCATAAGATGCACACTGCGTACGTTAACACGCCCCCGCATCTGCAAGCGAACCGTTCTCTCTATCCCGGTCACTTCCTCGACCTCGTCGTGTCTCCGATCTGGAACATCATCAGCAAGAACGCCAAGTCCAAGAGCGACCACCAGAATAAGAAGAACTACGACGACCTCAATGAGTTCTTCTGGTCGTCCAAGTGCCTCAGCTACGACTACCGCGCCCACAGCCACAACTCAGCCACGAACATGGAGGAGGGCGGCGAGGATAGCAATTTGGTTGATAACGAGGCTCCCTTGCCTTCGGTCAGGTGAGGATGGAAATGGAGTTAGGGTTATTGTTTTGTTCATTCGTTCATCATCATCAAACTCTCTAACACGGCTCGCTTCGCTCACCCCTCATTCGCAGCTTCGGCCTATCAACCGCCCCCAAGACCTTTCTCGAGAAGCGCTCGTGGTTCAGGGGCATCCTCGCGCTCTCGCGAGTCATTGAATTCAACGTCGCCACCTTCTACCTGCTGGCCGTCATTGCGTTCTCCAAAAAATTGGTTTGGGGCTGGGTCTATTCCCTCCAGGTCGCCTCGGGCATCTTCTGGGTCATGAACGCCATGTCGCTCACCTGGGCGATCCTCGAGGTCTGGGCCATCTTCCCCAACATTGAAGTGAGCGTCAGCGAGGAGCGAAGCGACGAGCTGAGAACAAATTAATTGCGGCCGCTGTTTCACTTCGCTTGCAGCTTCAGTCATAATTAACGCTGCTATTATCGTCGCGCAATTCTAACATATCAATCTGAATCTTCATGCGACTCGCGTCGCTCGTCGCAGCTCTCTGGAACCGCCGTCACCGGCCACCTGCTCTCCCTCGTCACCCGCTTCCTGATCCTCACCTACCAGTCCATGTACCTCATGTGGACGTTCGGGAGGCAGGGCAAGGGCATGAATTTCGACGCCGACGCGTCCTTCTGGTGGTGGCAGTACGTTTGGCTCTCCGCCATCGTAATGGTCCCCTACCTTTTGGAGAGTCTTTTCCAGGTGAGGACGAAGGCCAGCAAGGAGCGAAGCGACGAGCTAAGAATGCGACAATTACGGCTACGTAATTCTAACTCGTCAACTCCAAACTTCATGCGACTCGCTTCGCTCGTCGCCGCAGCTCTGGCCGTACTCCTCGACCCTCATCTACACGTCCCAGAATGACTACATCCAGTCACTCCTCAACATCGTCTCCCCCCTCTCCCGCCTCTACGTCAACAAAAGGGTCTACGAGACGGTCGATCGCAGCGCCAAGTACT
Source organism: Triparma laevis f. inornata (assembly GCA_012489335.1). Lineage (NCBI taxonomy): Eukaryota > Bolidophyceae > Parmales > Triparmaceae > Triparma > Triparma laevis. The sequence goes on along the minus strand of BLQM01000440.1, from coordinate 15,497 downwards.
TCCTCTACTGGGGATCTCTCATCGCCTGCAAGTTGTGCTTCAGCTACTACTTCGAAGGTGAGAAGCTGCGAGGAGCGAAGCGACGAGATGCGAGTACGCCAATTACGGTCGGAATGAGTCTCTATGAGGAGCGAAGCGACGATGAATTCGTGATATTGTTTTCGTGATATTTCAGCTCGTCGCTCCACTCCTCGTTTTCGCTATCTCCACCACTAACACGCTCGCTGCTCCTCGCTACGCTCGTCTCAGTTTCCGCCATGGTCCTGCCCACCTTGGAGCTCACGGACGACTACGTCAATTACCCCAACCAGAGCTTTTACAAAATGGCCTTCCTCGTCTACATCCGGTGGCTGCCCCAGTTCATCGTGTACACCATCGATACGTCGATTTGGTACGCCTTGTGGCAGGCCTGCGCTGGTACTGCTGTCGGTTTCCAAGAGGTAAGGTGCTTAACACTGCGAGGAGCGAAGCGACGAGCTGGGAATGCGATAATTACGCGAGTAACGATACTAGAAGCGTTTATACTAACTCGGAGTGGAGCGATGATATTACGAAGGCGTCATATTATAACGAGGAGGCTCTTCGAAAACGCCGCTCATATTGATACTCTTCGTCCAATCGTCGCTACGCTCCTCCCTGGAAATGCGATAATCACACGCTCCTCGCATTAAGAAGATTCTAAACGAACTCGTCGCTTCGCTCGCCTCTCCTCGATACGCTCGTCGCTCGCGCAGAACCTCGGCGACGTCAAGGACTTCGACGACATCCGCAGAAACTTCACCAAGCTGCCCGATTCCTTCTGCTCCAAGGTCGTCGCGGCCAACGAGGACTTGGGCATCGGAAGCTCCTCCAACATGCTCGTGGACATGGAGAATCCCACCGAGTCCACCTCCCTCCTTTCCTCCTCCCCTAAACAGTCCTACGGCGAATTAAAATCAGGTTCCGGAGGCTCCTCCGGAAACCAGTTCCGCAACACCTTCAAGACCGCCACCGATCGCCTCCTGGACGTGCGCATCCAGAAGTGGGTCATCTTCTCCGAGGCCTGGAACGAGATCATTGACCACTTCCGCGACGAGGACATCATCTCTAACCGCGAGATGAGCTACCTCAAGTTCTCCCGGTAAGGCACTGCGAGGAGCGAAGCGACGAGCTGGGAATGCGTTGGTTCCGTTCGCTATTCGGCTGCGCTAGTAGCTGCAGTCTAGATATCGACATCAAAATCACCGCTACGTAATTCTAACTCTTTAACAAAACCAATCTTCACTCGACTCGCTACGCTCGTCGCAGCTTCGGCACCTTCGAGCGCTTCACGCACCCTATCTACCTGCCCGTGTTCCAGACCGCCGGCGTCGTCGACGCGGCGGTTAGTACGGTGGAGACCGCGCTTAGGGAGGGCGAGGCGAGCGTGTTTGAGCTCAACGACGACAACATTTTCCACCAGATCGTCAACGACGTGACGATGCAGAACTCGGTCAGCGAAGTGTGGGAATTGGGATCCTATTTGATTTCCGAGGTGAGCCGAGGTTATGTGAACGATATAATTTAGTGTATTCCGCCAAATTATGCTAACTCCTCGCCCCCCCCGCAGCTCCTCGGACCCGTTCACAAGGAAGACGTCGACTCCATCTTCTCAATCATTGAAGACTTCACCAAGAACGGAGAGCTGACCAACGGAATCGACGTCGGCCGCCTGCGCGGCCTGGTCAACAACCTCGCCGGCGTCGTCGCGGTGCTCGAGAAGGGCCTTGGCAGGAGGAAGGTCAGAAAACACACGCAGACGCAGAACATGAACGCGGACTTCGCTCCGGAACCCAAGAAGTCCAACAAGCCCCCCGTTCCCGCGGTCAAGAGCCCCACCTCGATGCGCAGAGTCGTCTCCACCAACAGCCTCTCGTTACTGCAAGACCACACCACCAAGCCCGCCGTCAGCATGGGCGGAGATCTCGCTTACGGAGGAAGGAACCCCATTGCCAGTGACAACAAATCCTTGGTCAGGAACAACAAAACAATGCGCGCCCAGAACAAGAACGTCGTGATTTTGGACGCCCTCCGCGACCAGTGCCGCGACAAACTCCGAAACTTCGCGCAAGGCTTCAAGGCAATGCTCAAGAACACTGCCGCCCCCGGCCCGACCCGCGACGCCGCCGACCGCCTCACCTTCCTCCTCTCCATGGAGAACGGATTCATCTGGAACGACAACTACGCGTCGACTCAGCTCGACCTCGGTGAGAAGCGAAGAGGACCGCGAGGAGCGAAGCGACGATGCGAGAACGAGTATTAACGCTTCTATACTAACTCGTCGCTTCGCTCGTCGCAGCATCGAAGAACGAGCTCTTCGCGGTTGTGCTCAACAAGATGCATGGTTTGATTTCCGCGCACCCCGACGACGTCGAGCCCAAGAGCAAGGAGGCCAAGCGCCGCCTAACATTCTTCGTCAATTCGCTCTTCATGGACATTCCCAACTCGCCCAACATGCAGGACATGATGAGCTGGAACGTCATGACTCCCTTCTACTCGGAGGACGTCACTTACAACAAGAGCGATCTCATGAAGACGGAGAAGACGCTAGGAGTGAGCGTGCTGCTGTACTTGCAGACCTTGTATAAGGCCGACTGGCAGCACTTTTTGGAGAGGAACAAGATCAAGGACGAGACTCAGATCTGGAGCAAGAAGCACGTCGACGAAGTAAGGAGGTGGGCGAGTCTGAGGGCGCAGACATTGTCGAGGACGGTTTCAGGTATGATGCTCAACGAGAAGGCGTTGCGCTTGTTGGCGAGGTGAGACATGAGGAGCGAATGACGACAACAAGGACGAAGCCCAGTGAGGAGCGAAGCGACAATCATTCAGAACATTCTATACTAACTCGTCGCTTCGCTCCTCGGCTCGCTTCGCTCGCCGCTCTTCGCAGGCTCGAGGGGCACGACAGCGAAACCATCGACGACCTGATGTGCGAGAAGTTTGGCTACGTCGTGGCCTGCCAGGTTTACGGCAACATGAAGAAAAACCAAGACGGCAAGGCCGACGACATCGAGAACCTCATGCACCGCTTCCCTCACATGAGGGTCGCGTACATTGACAACGTCAGGTGAGAACAAGTTTTTAGGGGTTTGTAGTTGCTGCGCTGATTGCTTCAGACGAGCAAGACCCTGTTCAATAAACAACACTCCTAAAACGGCTCGCCGCTCCTCGCTTCGCTCATCGCAGGATCAACCGCCAGGGCGAGAGCTACTTCTACTCGGTGTTGGTGAAGTCTGACAGGGCCGGAGGAATCACCGAGATTTATAGAGTGCGCCTGCCCGGAAACCCCGTCATCGGAGAGGGAAAGCCGGAGAACCAGAACCACGCCATCATCTTCACGAGGGGAGAGTATCTCCAGACCATCGACATGAACCAGGAGGCCTACTTCGAGGAGGCCTTGAAGATGCGCAACTTGCTGGAGGAGTTTGGAGGCGGTGTGGGGGGGGGAGTGGGAGGAAAGGGAGTCGAGGAGGGCGCCCTTCCCACCACTATTTTGGGTTTCAGGGAGCACATCTTCACGGGCAGCGTTAGGTGAGGCAAAGCTTTAAAGCTTTATAGCGAGGAGCGAAGCTACGGGCTGATAGTGCTGGTAGTAGCTCGTCTCTGCTACTTTCGTCGTTACTGCGAGGAGCGAAGCGACGAGTAAAGTAGAGAACGCGTTGTCTTGAAGCGAGGAGCGAAGCGACGATCTAGACTCGTGGTATCCGCTACTTTCGTCGTTACTTAATTCTAACTCGTCAATGCTCGTCGCTTCGCTCGTCGCAGCTCGCTGGCGAACTACATGGCCTTGCAGGAGACGAGTTTCGTCACTTTAGGACAGCGAGTGCTAAACAAGCCGCTCTGCTCCCGCCTCCACTACGGCCACCCCGACGTTTTCGACAAGCTCTTCTTCATGACCAGGGGCGGCGTCAGCAAGAGCAGCAAGGGAATCAACCTTTCGGAGGACATCTTTGCTGGTTACAATAACGTTGTTAGAGGCGGCGCGGTGAAATTCAAGGAGTACGTTCAGGTCGGAAAGGGCAGGGACGTTGGCGGCCAGCAGATTTATAAATTCGAGGCGAAATTGAGCCAAGGCAACGCTGAGCAGAGTCTCAGCAGGGACGTCTACCGTGTCGCACAGAGGCTCGACTTCTTCCGTCTGTTCAGCATGTACTTCGGAGGCATTGGTCATTACTGCGGGAACGTTTTGACGATTTTGACCGTCTACGTCGTCTGTTACTTGATGCTCGGGCTGGCTTTGTTTGATTGCGAGAAGATCGGAGACCGCAAGATCACTCCCTCCGGAACACTGCAGATGCTACTCGGCGGAATGGGACTCATGAACACCATCCCGTTGTTCGCCACCTTGGGCGTCGAACGCGGTTGGTGGAGTAGCTTCCACGAGATCTGCCAAGTCTTCATCACCGGCGGCCCTCTCCACTTCATGTTTCATATCCAGACCAAGGCGTTCTACTTTGCCCAGACCATCTTAGTTGGCGGGGCCAAGTACCGCGCGACGGGCAGAGGTGAGGAACCGCGAGGACGAAGCTCAGCGAGGAGCGAAGCGACGAGCTGACAACGCATCACTACTAATTCTAGCTCGTCACTTCGCTCCTCGCTCGGACTTCGTCCTCGGCTCGCTAATGCTCCTCGCTACGCTCGTCGCAGGATTCGTCACGCAGCACTCGCCCTTCGCCGAGAACTTCAGGTTCTTCGCGTCATCGCACATTTATCTAGGTATGGAGCTCTCAGCGGCGCTCCTGCTCATGGGAGTGTACACGGGGGCTGGGCAGTACTTCGGCCGAACGTGGTCGTTGTGGCTGGCCTGCGTTTCTTTCTTGGCCGCGCCGTTCTGGTTCAACCCGCTGACCTTCGAGTGGCAGGTGGTCAGGAACGACTACGCCAACTGGACGGGCTGGATGAGAGGCCAGGGAGGAGGCGCCTTGAAGAGCTGGGAGGTTTGGTGGACCGAGGAGAACAGGTGAGGACGAAGCCTAGCGAGGAGCGAAGCGACGAGCTGGGAATGCTGCAATTTAAAGGAGTAACAATGCGAAGCGACGTAGCTTTAGTCTGAATGCTCAAACAATTTCGTCGCTACTCGTTTCTAACACGGCTCGCTTCGCTCGCCGCTCCTCGCAGCTTCTACATTGGGCTGGGGAAGGCCAGCAAGCTCTTCTTCACCTGCAAGGCCGTCTTGTACCTGTTCATTGGATGGGGCATTTTGAGAAGCGACTTGTTCGAGAGCGACCCGGTCGTCAACAAGCCCTGGGTTCCCGTTAGGGTTGTCTTAGTGACTTTCATGGCTACATTCTTGGTCGCCAAGATTTTTAGCAGCACATCTAAGAATTTGAGCTACGGATTTGTTCGTGGTATTAACATTTTGTTCTCGGTGGGGCTGTTCGCCTGCGTCGTGATTGTCTTCAGCGAGGTAAGGCATTGCGAGGAGCGAAGCGACGAAAGCCTAAACGGGCATTTTTCTACGCTGCACAATTCTAACTCGTCGTCGCTATGCTCGCCGCTCCTCGCTACGCTCGTCGCAGGACACCAACTTCATCCGATACACCATCTCCGCCTACTACTTCGTCGGATGCTTCGCTCAGATCGGACTTCTCTGCTTCAACAGCAAGTACGTCAAGTTCATCTACAGGTTCCACGACTTCGTCGTCGGCCATTTAATGTTTTTGGTGCTGTTCTTGTTTGCGGCGATGCAGGTGAGCTGAGCCACAGCGGGGAGGGGAGGGAGGTGCTTGGAATGGGAGGATTTGAGGGAGTAACAATGCGAAGCGACGTAGCTTTAGTCTAAATGCGAGAGCCTACACAACGATTCTAACACGGCTCGCTTCGCTCGCCGCTCCTCGCTACGCTCGTCGCAGTTCCCCAACCAAGTTCAGACGTGGTTGTTGTACCACAATGCCCTCTCGGCGGACGTCGTCGTCGAGGACATCTTGAAGTATTCTCGTAAGTCGCAAGAGAGGAGCGGAGGAGACGCGGACAACAAGGAGGAGCTGGACCAGCAGGTGGCGGAATTGAAGAAGATGCTGTACAGGCAGGAGCAGATGCTACAACAAATGGCAGCTGGGGGAGGGCTGGCGGCAGTCCCGGAAATGACACGGAATGAAAGTACTGATGCAATTGCTGCGTTAGTTAGTGGTGATAATCAGGCCGAAGGAATCAGGGTTTTGAGGGAAGTCGAGAGAGGGGGCGGGGGAGTGGAG